>CM058043.1:67075378-67134593 GCA_030169165.1 Centaurea solstitialis
TCAGTTTTTTCATTTTTAAATGAACAAAATTTGTTCATAAAATGGTGAAACCCTTTTTTAAACTTAAATAGATTAATACCAAATTAAAAAAAAGGAATGTTTTTTGGGTATTAAAAAGAACTTCTATTTTGAGAAAGATATAAAAATAGATTTTTTAACTGTTTTTTAAAAAAAATAAGAAAAAATCATGTTAAACATTTTAAACAAAAATTTTAGAAGATTTTGAGAAAACTAAGATCAAACGAAGTGATCTTAGGGTTTTGGAAAAACGTTTATCAAAATAAGTTGTTTTTAAGGAAGGATACCAACTTAGATTGTGGAAAGAACAAAGAACAAAAAAGGAACTTACGTTGATCTTGTTAAGAGAAGTGGTAAGTGTGTGTTCTTGGTGTTCTTGAGGATGAAGATTCTTGCTTTTTCTTGCTTGAATGCTTAAGAGAATTATGTGAGCGTAAAGAGTGAAAAGGATTACGAATGAGGTTTTTATACCTCGTGGTAGGAGAGAGAAAAAGGATGAGAGAGAAAAGAGCGGCTAAATTCAAACGTTATGATGAAAAAGAAGCTCGACGCGCGTTCACGCGCCTGACACACGTAGTGGGAACAGGAAACGTCCCATTACGTGTCAGTGCAGATGAAAGGTTTGTTTTATTAGAAAAATAAAAACCACCTTTTCAGGGGATGATTCCAATTTGGTGAAAGATATGTTTTATGGGAATCAGAGTACTTATCAGATAAGTACTGTTTTGGGAAGATCTTCTTATCACATTTAATGCGATAAGGTTTCAGTAGCAGAGGAAGAAATACTTACCTGAGAATCATCAGTATTCGGATATTGAACAAAGATTTTGTAAGTACTGAACAGAGTTATCCTCTGAAGAAGAGTTTATTCAGGAGTTGTTAATAAAAAAAGGTCCTGAGAGAGTAAAAGGGACTTTAACAACTGTTTGTCCTGAGAACTTCTATTCTTCAGGATTTAACATCCCAAGTTCACTGAGGAGCATATTAAAACGCGTCACATCCAGTGGTTTGGTAAAGAGGTCAGCAAGCTGATATTCAGTAGGGACAAAATGGAGTTCAATATCACCATTCATCACATGATCCCTGATGAAGTGATATCTCACTTCAATGTGCTTTGTCTTAGAGTGTAAGACAGGATTGTTAGCAATGGCTATTGCTGAAGTGTTGTCACAGTAGATAGGAATTTTGGAGAGTTGTATGTCATAGTCCTGAAGTTGATTTCTCAGCCACAGGACCTGAGCACAACATATTCCTGCTGCAACATATTCAGCTTCAGCAGTTGATGTGGACACAGAGTTCTGCTTCTTGCTAGTCCAACTCACCAACTTGCCACCTAATAGGTGACAGCCACCAGTAGTGCTTTTCCTGTCGATCTTACATCCTGCAAAGTCACTATCAGAATAAGCTGTTAGATCGAACCCTGAGTCCTTGGAGTACCAAAGACCCATGTTAGGAGTTCCCTTCAGGTATCTGAAGATCCGCTTTACAGCGGTCAGATGGGATTCTTTGGGTTCAGCCTGATAACGAGCACAGAGACATGTAGAATACATGATATCAGGACGACTCGCTGTAAGATACAGCAGTGAGCCAATCATTCCTCTATAGAGAGTCACATCAACAGGTTTCCCTTTGGAATCCTTGTCAAGAGACAGAGGAGGAGCCATTGGAGTCTTCATCGGTGTACAGGATGTGAGATCAAATTTCTTCAGCATCTCATGTACATATTTACCTTGATTGATGAAAATTCCCTTTTCAGATTGCTTGATCTGAAGTCCTAAAAAGAATGTTAGTTCGCCCATCATAGACATTTTATATTCAGATTTCATGAGCAACTCAAACTTTTCGCAGAGTTTAGGATTTGTGGATCCAAAGATAATGTCATCGACATATATCTGGACAAGAAGGATATGCTTAGGATATTTCTTCAGAAATAAAGTGCTATCAATCTTTCCACGAACAAAACCTTTAGAGAGAAGAAAGGTTGAGAGGGTATCATACCAGGCACGAGGAGCCTGTTTTAACCCATAGAGAGCCTTGTTTAACTTGTAGACGTGATCAGGGAACTTAGGATCTACAAAGCCAGGAGGCTGAGCCACATAGACCTCTTCATTAAGTTTTCCATTCAGAAAGGCATTTTTAATGTCCATCTGATAAACTTTGAAGTTCATATGTGCTGCAAAAGCTAGGAAGAGTCGAATTGCTTCGAGCCTAGCAACAGGAGCAAAAGTTTCATCGTAATCAATGCCCTCTTCCTGCCTGTATCCCTGAGCCACAAGGCGAGCCTTGTTTCGAATGATTGTACCAATCTCATCAAGTTTATTTCGAAAAATCCACTTGGAACCAATGATTGTACGTTTTCGAGGCCTAGGGACGAGAAGCCAAACATTGTTTCTGATGAACTCTGCTAGCTCTTCCTGCATGGCTGAGACCCAGGCAGGATCACGCAAAGCATCATCTATTTCTTTAGGTTCATTTTCAGAGATAAAATTTACATAAAGACAGACGTTACCAGCTTGACGTCTGGTTTTCACACCAGAAGAAGGGTTTCCAAGAACTTGATCAATGGGATGATCTTTGGTCCATCGGAGAGCAGGTGGTTGATACACCTGTCCTGAAGTAGATGCTTCATTGGATGATGGATCAGGAAGAAGATTTGTGGGAGAGGATTCACTAACAGTGGTTTGAGAGAAGTCTTCACTGTTAGTAGGTTGATCAGGTTCAGGTGGTGTGATTTGAGAGAGAGGGGTGGCATTTATGAGAGGTGGAGTGGTTATATCAGAAGGTGGTATTGGATTTTCTTCAAAACCAACAGGAAGGTCTTGAGGAGAGGGATCAGCAATAGGAGGTTCAGGGACTTGAAAGAAAGAGTCAGCCCACTGATTGATTTCAGTATTATCATTTGGGTGAGGAAAGGTAGGACCCGATTCATCAAACTTGACATGAATCGTTTCCTCAATGGTTTGTCTTCGTTTGTTGAACACACGGTAAGTTTTAGAAATGGATGAGTATCCAAGGAAAATTCCATCATCAGATTTGGAATCAAACTTTCCAAGAAGATCTTTGTTGTTCAGGATGTAGCAGACACAACCAAAGATATGGAGATGTTTGATTGATGGTTTCCTGTTACGAAAGAGTTCGTAAGCTGTTCTTCTGAAACGCTTGACAATCAGAGATCTGTTCTGAGTGTAACAAGCAGTGTTTACAGCTTCAGCCCAGAATTGAGTGGCAAGGTTGGCTTCACTCAGCATAGATCTAGCAGCTTCGATCAGCGTCCTGTTTCGTCTTTCAGCAACACCATTTTGCTGAGGAGTTCTCACAGAGGAGAAGTTTTGGGAGATACCTTTCTGTTCAAAGAAAGATTCCAGGGTACTGTTTTTGAACTCAGTCCCATGGTCACTTCTTATTGAACGAACAGTAAGGTTGTTGAGTTTTTCCATCTTCCTGACGAACAGGATGATTTCTTCAGGAGCATCACTCTTGGCACGTAAGAAGAAAACCCAAGTATATCTGGAATATTCATCTACGATCACCAGAGTATATTTCTTTCCACCAATGGATTGGACATTAACAGGTCCAAAGAGATCCATGTGGAGAAGTTGTAGAGGAGAGCTGATGGAGGAAATCTGCTTGGACTTGAAGCTAGCCCTGGTCTGTTTTCCTTTCTCACATGCTGAACAAAGAGATTCCTTTGTGTAGCGATAGTCAGGAAGACCAATGACCAGGTTGTTGATGCAGAGTTGATTCAGCGTCTTGAAGTTGAGATGAGAGAGACGCTTGTGCCAGAGCCAATTCATATCAGTGGATGCACGTGATACGAAACAGAAGTTATCAGTGGAAGTATTCATATTGATGATGTAGATATCTGCATGTCTAACACCATTGAGAATGACTTCCTTTTTCCTGTTCTTGACTTTGCACTTTTTCTTAGAGAAAGAAACTTTGTGATTCTTATCACACAGTTGACTGATGCTCAGAAGATTATGCATCAGGCCTTCAACATAAGCAACTCTTTTGAAAGTAGTTACTCCGTTGGTCAGAGTGCCATACCCTCGGGTTTGGCCTCTACCGTTTCCGCCAAAGGTCACAGCAGGACCTCTTTCTTCACGGTAGTTAGTGAGGACAGATTTAGAACCAGTCATGTGTCGAGAGCATCCACTGTCCAAGTACCAGATGCCCTTATCCTGTAAAATACAGAGTTTAAGTTTTCTTTGGTACCCATAGAACTATGGATCCAGAAGTATCAGTAGGACTGGTTGAATCAGTGTCAGCCTTTACTGAAGTATCAGTACAGGAGGCTGGAGTCTTGACTGAAGAAACAGTCTTGACAACCTTCTTTCCTTTGACTGATTTCTCAGTCTTGGGAATCTTCTTTACCTTAGCTGATTTTTCAGCTTTGGTAGCATCAGGACACTTACTCGCAATATGGTCATTTAATCCACAGTGATAGCATTTGCGATATTGAAAGCGTTTAGTGTGGTCCAGAAAGTTTTTGAACTTTAGGTGAGCAGGACCTGCACCAAGTATGCCTTTAGCATTGGACATTGGAGGAATTGGTTTCTTCTCCTGAGTCTTTTGCTTCAGGTCAATCTTCAGTCTAGGAGCAGGACTCTGAGAAAGAGACTTAGTTCCAGAGACTGAAGGACCACCACCCAGAACTTTGTTCTTGGGTTTAGGACCCTTGGTCTTTGAAGGTGTTTCAGTTTTGGATTTATCCTTAACTGTGTTCTTTTTGCTCTTAGGAGCACCTTCAGGGTGAGTGTTAGAAGAAGAAGAAGGGGTGTTTTCAGAGGCATTAGGAAGAGGAATAGAAGAAACAAATTTTCCAAATTTGAGCATGGAACTATCAGACTTAGTTTCTTCTTTCTTGTAACCACGAAAGAATCCAAGACCTCTCTTGCTTTTATCAGGCCTCCCTGAAGCTAATATTTCATCAACTTTTTCAGAGGCGTCACTCCATCCTTTGATGGTGACTTTTTCAGCATTTAATTGGGCAAGGGCCTTCTCTTTGGCAGCAAGAGCCATTTCTCTTTCAATACAAAGAGTTTTGTTTACAGTGACCTGATCCTTATAATTTTCTTCTACAATGGTAAGCTGTTTTAATTTTTCTTGACAGTCTTTGAGTTGTCCTCTAAGGTCAATATTCATTTTTTCAGCAGAAGTTTTACCATTAAGGGCTTTGTAAAGGTCGAGAGTGACCAGGTCTAACTGGGTTAAGCTTTCAAGAGGGATGAGAGGAATCGGTACCTGACTGGAAGAATCAGTCGCAGAGGTGGAAGCTTCAGGAGTTGTGGAAGAAGAAGCTTCAGGATCCTGAGGAGAAATCTCTTCAGGAACCTCTTCTATCTTAGCCATAAGAGCTAAGGTAGGTTCCTCAATAATGGCCATGAGTGCCACTTGAGTATCTTCCTCATCAGACGAGTCATCAGAGGAGACATCATCCCAATCGCAGTCTTCTGCGATTAAACCTTTGCCTTTACGCTGAGTTTTCATCTTTTTGTACTTTTCCTTCAGGCGTTGGTATTTGGGGTTCTTGGAAGAAGATTTTGCAGAGGAGGGAGCAAACTGACTTTTTCTGTACCTGCAATCATTAGCAAAGTGTCCTTTGCCCTGACAGTTGTAGCAGATAGCAGTAGCCTTGTCAGTAGAATCTGACTTTGGCTTGTCAGTAATAGAAAGATGTTTCTTTTTATGGAAGTTGCCCTTTTTGGCAAACTTTTTGAAGGATCTAGTTAAAAGAGCAAGAGATTCATTGAATTCAGGATCTTCTGACATGTCAGAGTCAGAAGATTCTAATTCAGTAATAGTTACTGAAGAAGAAGAAGTAGCAACAGGAGGAACTGAATCAGAAACCAACGCAACAGATGTGCTTTTGGATTCTTTAGAATCTCTTATGAGATTCTTTTTCAGTTTCTTCTGTTGTTCACGGTTCAGAAGAATACCGTACAGCTCACTTAGAGTGAGTGTCTTTATGTCCTTTGACATAGTTAAGCAGGAGGTGTAGATTTCCCAATGTTCAGGAAGAGCTTCCATGAACTTGGTAACCACCTCAGAGTTAGAGTAGGTAGTACCGATGGTCTTCAGATCAATCAGAAGACAGTTGAATCTCTGATGTAGCTGGGAGAGAGTTTCATCCTTCTGATGAATAAAGCTTTCGTACTGACGAACCAAGAAAATCTTTCTTGATTCCATTAGTACGGCGGTACCTTCATATTGAACACAGAGAGTGTCCCATATCTCCTTAGCAGAGCGAAGGTGACAGACAGAATGAAAGACGTCATCAGGGAGTGACATGGCAATGAGAGACCTAGCCTTGGTGTCAATGTTGACCAGGCGTCTATCTTCATCATTCCAGTCAGTTACGGGCTTTACCAGCTGTCTTTCAGGAACAGCAGGTTGACCAGCAGCAGCAGCAATGGGGTGGACGGTTTGTGTAGGCACATGTGGTCCATTTTCCAGAAAATAAGGAATCTGGGGATCAGAACCAGAGAGGAAAAGTTCCATCCTGGTTTTCCAAAGAGAGAAGTTGTCTTTGTTAAACCGAGGAGGCTTTCCAGCAGAACCGGTATCAAAGTAGTTATCCTTAGCTTGAAGAGCCATAGAATAAAAAGAGAGAGGATCACAAGATTTTTCTAGAGAAGAAAATGAGAGCTTGTAACCGCTCTGATACCACTTGTTGGTCCCAAGTAGGTGACCTTCAAGTAAGGATAGTGTTTGGGATTATAGAAGGGGGGGTTGAATATAATCACACAAATTTCTCACTTTTAAATTCTTGTTTTATAAACAATATGAATTTACAGATTGTTGCGGAAATAGAGAAGACAATTAGTCTAAACTAAACAATCTAAGTTCTTTCACTATGCACTAAGTGAGAAGAGAATAAAGAAAGAAGATAGAGGGATAAAGAGAGAAAGGACTTGAGTAGAATTAGGATGAAGAAGAAGTATGGAGAACATCTCTTCACGTCCTATTTATACTCCATGCATTAAATGCATGCAGACCTACTATTGTGACGTGTCACACTGTGAGTGGTCTGTTGTACTATTTACTATAAACAAATACTCTTTGCATGGTGTGCAAAAGAGGATGTTTGTAAACAGTTGCCTTATGGGCTGATAAGTACGGAGGGAACAGTAAAGTAACTGCCCTTGTGTACTATTGTGTCAGAAAAGGCGGGTAATCCTTTTGTGCATTAGACTAAGACATTATTCTAATCCTTCAGGATCAGGATACTGATCATTGACTAGAGTCCTGAAACTGGGGATGTTCAGGGTCACGTGTATCCTGATGAATCTTCAGGATGTCATACGATAGTGAACAGACTGCTATCACTGAGTTCCGTCTTCAGATCACGAGCATGCTGTTCCTGTCATCAGCTATTTCTTCGACGTCGCTGATGGTTCTTTTTGTATGATCTTAATGTCTTCAGGAGGAGGTCTTCACTTCAGTGGACAGGATCAGTAGACTGCAGAACAGACTCGTTAGTCTCCTGATCCTGATCCTGATCTATAAAGTTAAGTTACAGCATAAGTAACATGGAATAACACTGAACAGATTCAGTGATAATTCCTCAAGCTATAACAGAAGTAAAAACCTATTCACTAAGTAAAGATACAGGATCATTATCATTTCATCAGGTCTTAGGAGAGCTGGATCAACAGACATAACTACCTTCCAACAAAGATAAACGATCATCGAAGAAGATCGTACAATATCATCATATGATCATGCGATTAAACTAACGATATACTTGTACAAGTTTGCTCTTATTGCAGGAAGACTTATCCAAGATAATCACGAAGCACAGCCATCGTCTATCGAGCTAAAATATGACCGTTTGAACAAGATACGTCCATCATCAATAACTCAGACGTTACGATTGAAAAATCAGCCTCAGTTATGACCGTTGCATTTATGGCTCAATAATGAACAAACGGTTACGAATTCAACAACTATAAAAGAGATTCAAGATCCTACACCCGAGACAACTGATTCTGGGAGAAAAATAGCAATACGAATATTATTTCTCTGTGTTTACGTTCGATAGCATTCATTTTCTTTATTGTAATCATACGATACGGCTGTAACATCGAGGATATCACCCCTTATTGGTGATCTATAGTGCAACGTCGACTATCTCATTTAGTCGGCCGCAGGTTTTTTCCTCGATTTAGAGGTTTTTCCTGCGTCATCAATCTTCTTGTCAATTTATTCTTATTTAACGCACGTTTTATCGAACGAGAATTCTTTCTTTTGACGATTTTGCCTCACAACATCTTACGATAACGATTTAAGCAAATTTTTACACAAACAGCCGACTAAATAGGATAGTCGACGTTGCACTATTGATCACCAATAAGGGGTGATATCCTCGATGTTACAGTTGTATCGTACGATTACAATAAGGAAATGAATGCTATCGAATGTAAATACAGAGAATAATATTGGTATTGCTATTTCTCTCTCAGAATCAGTTGTCCCGAATGTGTTGTCTTGATTCTCTTTTTATAGTCGTCGATCTTGTAACTGTTCATCCATTATTGAGCAATAAATGCAACGGATATAACTGAAGCTGGTTTCGTGATCGTAACGTCTAAGTTCTTAAAGACGAGCGTATCTTGTTCGAACGGTCATATCAGGCTTGATAGGCGATGACTATGCTTCGAGGTTATCTTGGATAAGCTTTCCTGCAATAAGAGCAAACTTGAACATGTATATCGTTAGTTCAATCGTACGATCATATGATGATATCGCACGATCTACTTCTTTTTATCTTCGATGATCACTTGTCTTTGTTTGATGGTAGTTATATCTTTATTCCAGGACCTTATCTTAATACAGGAATATCATCCTGGAAGATATCTTACGATTCCAATCATTCGATCGTTCGATGATAAAATTTCACCTAAACACATATAAAAACATGTTAAGACATGTGAGATATACAAGAGTGCATTAACACAAAATGTAGCATGTTAAACCGGTTTATCTTTTATCTTCGGAAACAGTGGGAGCGACCCACCTCCACCAACCAATATCCCTACACTCGTTACTTCCAAACACCTCGATGTCCCGAATTTAGCATGGCAACATCATCTGAGGCACGCGCACCCCGGAGCCACCTGAGATGTCGGCGACATAGGTACAAACCCCAAGACTGTTTGGTGTGGACATATTGCGTTGGTTCATCCATTATTATTTATATGGTCGTATATCCGCCACCAGCCCCATCACTCTTTACTTCCAAACACCTCGATGCCGAATTTAGCATGGCACCATCCGAGGGCCGCGCACTTCGGAGCAACCCGAATGCCGACGACATAGGTACACATCCCAAGACTGTTTGGTGTGGAAACGTGGCGTGGAATATACTTAATTACACATACGTACTGTCTAGAAAGACTCATACAATTATCTTAACCTTTCATAGGTATTGATCGAGGGTCTCAAGCCCTTTATCCATTTCATATTAGGCCAACATGCTCGGGAATCTATCCCTTCACATAATTCTGTGGCACTCGTAATAACTCATGTTCCAAGTATGCATTTATCATATACTTCATGGAGTTAATTCATACCTTTCATGGCAACATAATAACACGTATTTCTCATAAATACATTCATCATATTTCATTTCATATAAGCCAACATGCTCGGGATTCAATTCCTTCGCATCATTCCGTGGCATGCATATTAACACGTATTTCTCATAAATACATTCATCATATGATCACATGGAGATTTAACTCATACATTAGTAGCATAGGAAAATCTTCTCCATGTATACAATAATCCAAATCAAACCATTCATACAAGCATCGTTAATCATTCATTTCATGGCAATCCTTAAACCAAACAATTTAGGCATTTCATCCAAAATCATGTTTATTCACATTAACCAAGCAAGATATGTAAATCAAACAAGATGATGTGCTCTCAGTTTTAACAAAACGGTTTAGCAACTCACCTTGAGGTTCGTAAAGCCAAAAGCCCCAAATCTCACCCAAAACCCTAGCTTACTGCTTGAGTGAACACCTAAACTGATAAGGAGTTAATACCTTAGATTAGTTCCAGATCTATAACATACAAGACTAGATCTATACTTAAAACCCATAAATATAACTTACCTTCTCAAGATCTTGGGTGAAAACCCTAAGATGAAGAAACCTTCAACAATGGTGGAGAGGCGGTGAAGAAGATGAGGCCATGGAAGTCTCCACCCTCCGAACTAGTAGATCTAGCCTCCAACACTTCCCAAAACATGAAATCCACCTAAAACAACACTAGATCTGAGACAAGTATGGAAGAAAAGGTTTGGAGATGGAAAACCCCCAAATCTAAGATTTAGGTCAAGATGATGAGAGAACCTAAAATCAAATCCAATCACTCCTAGGTTTGTTTACAACTCTATTTCATAGATTAATCCAACCCAAAAGGTTTATATATAGCTCACCTAGTCGGATCTTGAGTAAGAACTCTAGAACTTGAAGAACACAATTCTTTGCAACAATGGAGATGGAAGATGAGGTGAAGAAGGTGAAGATGATGAAGATCAAGCTTCCAAATCTAGCTAGCCTTGCATCAATCCATCAATGGAGTCTTGAAGAGCTTGGAAGGAGAAGAAGGTAGGAAGAAAAATCAGCCCAAATGGATGAGAAATGAGGAAGATATGCCAAAAAGAAGAGAGGAGGGTATTTAACCCGTTTTTCCCAAATTGCAGGTTTGGCGCTGATCATGGCGCTAATCAGATCAGCGCGCGACGTACCGCCGACACCAGATCAAAACTCAATCAGCAGGTTTGGCGCTGATCATGGCGCTAATCAGATCAGCGCGGAGATTAGCGCCAAGACAAAATTGCTCCGATTTCGATTCCGAAAGGACCGTTGGACTCGTAATTGAATTTTCTAACATACTAAATCATAAAATGTAGGTTTTGATCCACAATTCTAATTCTCATAATTTTATTAATAGATCAATATTACGAAGGAAAATTACGGGTGTTACAGTGGTGGTGGTGGTGAGATCCCTGGATTTAACGGCAGCGGCGGTGGGGGTGGTGGTGATGGTGGGGTCGCCGGATTTAATGGTGGTGGTGGCCGGAAAGAGAGAGATGGTAGCTATGGTTGTATGTATGTATGTATGTTTAGTTGTTATATACTTATGAATATAAATGTAATGGATATTTTGTTTTGTATTCATAAGGTGAATATTCACCTGGTGATGAATGAATTTATATGATTTTCACTTGGTGAATCTGAAGATTCATATGGCGAATATGAATATTCATATAGTGAATATGAATATTCATATGATGAATATGATATGGTGAATATAAATATTTATCTAGTGAATGACTTTATATGTTTCTTTTGATGAATTTTCAAATTCATAAAATGAATATTCATAATCTGAAAATTCATAAGATGAATATGAAATATGAATATTCATATAGTGAATAAACTGCAATTTTTTTTATTACCAAATGACGATCATGCCCTTTTTAGATCAAAGGCCTAGATCAGTCCTCAAGTTTTCACTAATAAAATTGTTTTCTCTTGAAGGCTCCTCTCTCTCTCTCTCTCTCTCTCTATATATATATATATATATATAGTATTAGATTCAAATGAGAACTGTTAAAAAATTGAGAAGTAGAGAAGTGATTTTCACCACTCATCCGATCAGTAAAGACAGCTTTGACCGGATCACCATTCTTTAATCGTTTCCAACCTCCATGAATCACGTCAATCCTCTGTGATTGCGTCCACCGTAACCGGTCAAAGCTGTCTTTATTGACTGGATGAGTGATGAAGATCACTTTTCTACTTCTCAAAAAATTAATAATAACATAAAATGAAAGTAGACAAGAACATGGGTTCTTGTTCAAACATCTGAGTTTCAATAAGAACCTATAATTGGACAATAACATCTATCACACAGTGAAGGTTCTTGTAAAAACTCCAACAAAAAACTCAAAAAGAACTTCCATTGTGGATGCTTTCATCAAACTTATTAGGTTGTTAATATGTTTGCAAAATATCGTCCATATGTTTTAGCCTAATTTCGATGTTTCAAGGAATTTTTAAAGTTTTTTTGATTGATTTCAAGATATTTCTAGGTTTTCTTTTGTTAATTTCATGTGGCTTTTGGTTTTTTTGAATGATTTTAAGAACTTTTGGTTGATTTCATAAACGTTTATTTATTTATTAATTTTAGGTGCTAATTTATTGTATTGCAGTATTAAAAACACAAACATAAGTATAAAACAACAAAGAGGAAAAGAAGTCGAAGAAGAAAAAATCGAGAAAAGGAAATAGAAGAAGAAATGGGACTATCAAGTACTATCAACACAAAGAGCAAATAAGAAAAGAAAAAAATAAGAGAAAAGGGGAAATCAAAGAAGAAGAAGTCGGAGAAAACAACAAAGAAAATTGTTGCATTGATAGAACGTAGCGGTAGTTCTTTTTTAGTGTCATCGAAGTCATTTTTTTTTCGTAAATATAAATTTGCAGCTCAATTTCTGTTGCATGAGTTATAAATAAATACATAAAATTAGCTTACTCAGGATCCAAAACAGTATGTACAAAAGTCCAAATTTGCTACTCCTCGTGATATAGTGGCGGATCTAGGGTTTTTTCGTAGCGGGGGCACATCTACGATAGACTAAAGGTCGTAAAGTTTTTTGGCATATTTTTCGCTTAGTATTGCCGTTTCAAGGGATTTTTAAAAATTTATTGGTTGATATTAAGAAATTTTTATGTTTTTTGGCCATTTCGAAGGAATTTTTTGGTTTTTCTATTGATTTTTAGTGGTTTTTGGTCGATTACGAAGTACATTTTTTAGTCGGTGGGGTCCCATACGAAAAATCAATGAAGGGATCTATGGTAGTAATTAAAAAATATGCTATTTGTAGCCTTTAAAAAGTTACTCCTCCTTAACTTTTGAAAAATTATGTTTAATCAAGAAGCACTTTTGAAAAGTGTTTTCATATCCAAACATCATTTTTAACTTAGGGTCAAAAGTACACAAAAACCCAAGGAATTTTGGTGTCTGGAATGATTAAGTCATTGGACTATTGTTTGGAACAAATAAGTCCTTGAACTTTCTGAAACCTGATAAATAAATTCTTAAACTTTTTAAAATCTATTAAATACATCCTTACAACAAATAAATTCTTACACTATAAATCATTAGTCACTCCAAAATATACAAAAGTTGTACCTAATAACAAACATATGTGGGCAAAACCATCTTGAACTCCAACAACAGTGTGTACTTTTTATTGTTAACATCCATCTCAATATCTTCATGTTAATGATCAATAGGTTTTATTTGTTTCTACAAAATAAAATATGAACAATAATTAGTTTTGAAGCAAAGTTAACCTCCTCAAATGGAAGTTGGTATCTTTTCTTCACTAAGATCATGCAATAATGAGTTTTAGCACATTTTCCTATTTCAATATTAGGTGTTGATGAAAAGTTATTTCTCCTAAGGGTGTAACACCCCGTTTTCACTTTTTAAATTAACAGTGTTTTGGTTAGTTATTTAACTTAGTCAACTGTGTTATGGAGGTTCGGGGTCTAAAGTGTTATATGTGAAAGTGCAAGGGAGGGTGTGGTTATGATAAGAAAGGGAAAATCCCACTCTCTTTTCAGTTTCCCTGGGAAGCGTATACAGAGAGAGAGATGGCGATTTGGAAGAGGGAGAGCAAGGAGATCAAATTGAAGGTGTTATGGAGCAATTGTTGTAGAAATCACGTTGACTACAACCAAGGTATGAATCCTATGTGTGTAATTGATGTTCAATTGAAGGTTTTAGTAAGATGAAGTCATGGTTAGGGTTTGGTGTGGAATGGTGATAATATAATCATCAATTGGTGTGTTTTGGGTCAAATTGGTTGCATATAATCGTAGATATCAACCCTAGTTAGTGCATAATCTTGATTTTGGCTTGTTTTGATCATGAAAACCGTTCTAGAGCAAGAAAGGAGAGAAAAGGGAAATTTTCGGAATTCCCGTCAGAATTGCGCGGTTGTGGGAGATTGGCTCGTTCTCCCTCGTTAACCGTCGGATCGTCGCGAAATTTGGACAGCAGCTTCACGACTCATAGTTCTTCAATCTGACCGGAGGGATCGAGCATCGGAGGCTCCAGTAAGGAGCAGCAAATGGCAGAAATGGGCTGATTTTCCAGGAAGTCGTTTTCGGTATTTTGAGGATTTAAGTGTTGTGCGCGTGCGATTCTCGAAGGCAACCGATGGAGAATCAAGTACTGAGTTATAATTACTCATAAGGTATGATTATAAACCCCCTTTAATTGTTTGGATTGAGTTGGTTACATAGAGTTTGTGAATTAAGGATATGGATTGCGAATGATGGCCAATTGATCATTATTCGGAAGTGATGAGTCGAGCTTGATGTCATGTGATTGTGTATAATCATCATGGGATGTTGTATGAACTTGATTTCGATGGTTTCGGTCGAAATTGGAGTTGTAGGTAAAAACTCTCGTTGGTAGTCGCAACCCGCGACTTCCGTTTTGAGTCCGTTTTAAATCGTTTGGTCGAGATAGCTTATGGGACTTCTTAGGGACTTGTTTAGGCTTCTTTTAGGACTGTTTGAGGGTCCTAATTTTAGTTGTAAATTGTTACAAATACAGGATTCGGTTTGAGGGATCGTGCGAGTTTCGTGTTTTTGATATCTTTGCGATCCAGGTGAGTTACACTTACTTACATTTTATTGTGTGGTATGTATTGTATGCATGATAGCGTATGTGAAAGGGATCCACATGCCCTTGATGAGTTGTGGGGGCCGACCCGTGTCCTAACTGACGGGAGAAAGGGAAACCACATGCCCTTGATGAGTTGTGGGGGTCGACCCGTGTCCTAACTGACGGGAGAAAGGGAAACCACATGCCCTTGGTGAGTTGTGAGGACCGACCCGTGTCCAAACTGACGGGCGATTAAATATCGATCTCATGAGAGTCGGGTGTCTGATGTGTTTGTTAATTATTGATATGCTTGATGTGAATGATGTTGATTGTGTTGGTACCTGTTATGGTACAGTTCGTGCTATGTGGTAAGATGTAGGTGGTGCTAGCTCACTAAGCTTTATGCTTACCCCGTTGTTGTTTACTCTTTTAGTGGCAGGTACGTCCTCAAAGGACAAAGGAAAGGCTCCCGTGTGAGGCTCCGGTGACCCAGCAGTTCAGTCTAAGCATAAGGAGTTATGAATGATGTTATTTGGAAGAATGAAATAATTTCTTGGTTTTGACATGTAAACACTTTAGTTGGATTTTGTTTAAACAATGTTTACGATTCTCAAGTACTTGATCTATGTTTTGTTAAACTTTATGACGTATGAGTTGTTTTTAAATGAAAGGTTTTTGGACAAGCTTCCGCAACTAATTATCTTTTGTCAAATCGTTGGTTACTTCGCAAAAAAAAGTTGTATTTTGGAATATGAGTGTTACAAAGGGATACGGTAGGGACGTCGCTTATTGGCTCTTCATTGTGGACAATGCTTTCACTACTTCATCTCTACGACTTATAGCAGTCGGTGGTTGGGTACCTTTTGCAATTCTTTTCGGATGATAAAGCCACATCATGGAACAAGTTAGTTCCTAGGAAAGTGAATGTTTTCGTTTAAAGAGATTTTCGTAACAAGTTGCCAGTTCTTCAAGATCTCAATAAAAGAACAATCGATTTTGATTCTATGTTATGCCTACTCTATAAAGTTCATGTTGAATCATTGGATCATTGTTTACTCGGTTGTAAGGTCGTCTCGTCACTTTAGAATTGCACTCCTAAATGGTGGTGGTATTAACTACTTTATCCCTTGTTCCGTATCAGAGTTTTTGATTTTCGATGGTGGAAACTGGAAAGCAAATTGTAGGGTCATTGAAGGTTGTGTGGCAAACCATTCTTTGGATTGCGACTTGCTCTCTTTGGAAGCTAAGGAATGCTTATATCTTCAAGGGTCGGCTTTTTCTTGGTGATTTTCTTAGTGGCATCCAGTTTAAATCCTTTGATTGGATTGCTCATAGGAGCACTAGGTTCAAAGAGTGATCTATTTTATGTCCCCATTTTCTTTTAGTTCTTAAGGTTTCGTTGTTCCTTGTTGGTCATTTTTTGACCTTTTTGTTTTTATGGTCCTTTGTTTTTTGCGGTGTTTGGTTTAATCTCCTCTTAGATATTTGTCTTTTGCAAATCTCTTTGTAGGGCCATTATCGTTTATTCTTAATATAATTTTGCTTTTCTAAATAATTATAATTTGTTAATACATACAATATAAATCTTGCATTTTGCAAACATTGATATGAACAGAAGAGATATTGGTTGAACTTAGTAAATTATTATATTTTAAATTATTTGCTTGAAACTAAAAGAAAAAAAAAATGAAAAAACTAATACATATAAAAAATCTACATCAATGGCCACATGATTGAATAGAGAGAGTTGTATGTCATGTTGGCATATATAGTAACCATTTAATAATTGTATCGTTTACATATACACGTGCATGTTAGAACACTTGTTCGTTAAGTGCTTATCTAGTAAAATCAAATATTAATCATTTATCACATAGGATAATATTTTTAGTTTTTAAAAATGATATCTTATACAACAATTTACTTAGTAAGTGCTTATCAGGTAAACCTTGATAATCTCACTTACCGAGAAGATCCTTGATTCATACCATTATTTTTACTGGGTAAGATTGTAGTATTATCATGTTCATACCGTAACATAAATTTATCCGATAAATACTTACCTGATAAGCATTAAGTAAACGGTCTCTAAGATAATTTTTAAACAATATACTACATAAAGCTATCGGTAACGCTAGGGGTGTTAACGAGCCGAGCCGAGCCGAGTCGAGTAGTAGGTTAATCGAGCCAAGCTCAAAAAATAATACTGGGCTCGAGCTTGACGCGAGCTCGATTAACTTTTTCAATGTTGGGCTCGAGCTCGAGCTTGAATATTTTATGAGTTATCGGGCTCGAGCTCGAAGCTCGTTTATGGGTTCGAACTCGGATCGATTAATTCGTTTATCAAGCTCGTTTATGGGTTCGAACTCGCGATCGATTAATTCGTTTATCAATTTGAGCTCGATAACTTTTATATATACTATTAATACATGAACATGTTTGGCTTGAAAAAGTGTATACTCGAATGGCTCGGCTCGACTCACCTCGACTCGAACAATTTAATCGAGTTCTCGAACAAGTCGAGTCGAACATTGGGGTTATAAAGCTTGGCTCGTTAATATAAACGAGCTAGATTTTGTGCTCGAGATCGAGTAATATTAAGCTCGAGCTCGATATAAACGAGCTCGAGTTCGAGTAGCTCGTTAAAAGCTCGACTCGCTAACACCCCTAGGTAACTAGGGGTGGCAATTCGCGGGTTGGTGGGTTGGCGGGTCACGGGTTCGCGGGTTGGAGGGTCAGAAACCTCAACCCTGACCCCACCCATTTAGCTAATCGTGTCGATTTCTTCAACCCTTACCCGTGAAGGGTCGTGTCGTGGGTCGTGTCACGGGTTGGCGGGTTGGCGGGTTGGTGGGTCATAAACGAGTTGACGGGTCATAAACGGGTTGGTGGGACATAAACGGGTTGACAGGTCAAAGCTCATACTTCATACAATTCAAATAAAAACAAAATCCCAATACAATTAAGTTCAAAAACAAACAAATATAACCACGTTCAAAGCATCCAAACACAACCAAGTTCAAAAGCAACCAAATACAACCAAGTTTCAAGTTTAAATAAAGCAAGCTTATACTTCAAAATACAAATAAACTTAAAGTTTGTTAGAATTTGTAGTCTCCCTTTTCTCTTAGAGAGTAGTTTGGAATGTAGTGAAGGCGTGAAGCGGCTGAAGGTTGGAACTAGGGTTATTAGGATTAGTGGATTTGATTTTTTTAGTTTTTCTAATTTTTATTATATAATAAAAATATATATATACAACAATTAATTTAAATATAAACGGGTTCGCGGGTCAACCCACCAACCCGGCGTGTCAACCCTTGAAATTTGGTGGGTTGGCGGGTTGACGGGTTGGCGGTTTGGCGTGTCAAAAACCTCAACCCAAACCCTTTTATTTTCGTGTCGTGTCGTGTCGGGTTGACGGGTCGTGTCGGAAATTGCCAGCCCTATAGGTAACGCAACCCATAAAGCCCACAAGCCCAAGCTGGCACATCAATTTTACTCACAAACCCACATGCAATAACTCCAAAATAGGAGTACCATTACCCACAAACCCGAATACCCAATATGGCAATATATATATATATATATATATCAATTAAAAAGAAAATGTGAGAGAAGGATTGAGAGCGGCACGCTAGGCTCCCAAAGGTGATCCTTGGATCCCATATGAAACATGCATGGAGTTGTAGCGCAGCTCACCGAGCCCCATCGAGCTCGCGCAAGACCATCCGACGTTACAGACGGCCTATAGGCCCCAATGCAATTTTTAGTGCTTACTAACAATTTTGTATAAAAATGATGTGAATTTAAGTAAATTGTTATTTTGTTCCTTTTTTACATAACCATTCACAGGTAAGATACCAAATAATGTTTTTTTTATATCTTTTTTGTGTGTAATTTATTGAGAAGAAAAACAAAAAAATTAACACATTTTAGTTCATATATATTATTATGTTAATATGATAAAGATGCAAAGTGAAAAATGAAAACCTAAGGATAAAAAGTAATTTAATCAAGTAATTCTAATGATATAAAATATAAATTATGAAATTGAAATTAACAAATTAATGAAAAACTGACGTAGGTGAATTTTGAAAGATATTTTTTCCATATTTGTTAGTTCTAAATATGATATTTACACCAGTATTAATACGTTATTAAAAAAAGAAAAAAAGAAATACACGATGACACCATCAATTTAGGTATTTTTTTGATTGACCAATGAAATGACTCAACTTAAGTATTGATGATGTCAGCGAAAACCCTCTTTTAATCAACAGTATAGATTTGGTTGAAAATTTTGTAATATTGAAATGTTGATATTTATATAATTGGACTATCTTCACCAAAATATGGTATAGATACTATATTGTAAGGATGTAAAAAAATAGTAATAAAATGAAATGTTGGTATTTATATAATTGGACTATCTTCACCAAAATGTATCCAACTATACCCGTATTCCTATTGTGTGTATCCAACTTCAAAATGGGTTATTGTGTGTACTAAACTTTCAATTTGGTGTATTGTATGTAACAATTTACCTGGTAACCTGTTTATGCTGAAGTGTATCATGTCATTGCTATGTGGCATCCTACGTGGCATCATCTTCTTCATCAAAATTATAAGACCAAAATTAGGGTTCTTCATTAGGGGTTTTTGTTCAAATTAGGGTTCTTCATTAGGGTTTTTGTTCAAATTAGGGTTCTTCATTAGGGTTTTTGTTCAAATTAGGGTTCTTCATTAGGGTTTTGTTCAAATTAGGGTTCTTGATTTGGAAATGAAAATGATGATTGGATATATAACCCTTCATCATCGGCAACCACCATCCGCAGTCGACGACCGCAACCACCATCCGCCACCGCCAACCGCAGCCACCTATTGCTGCTACCACCAACGAACGCTACCATTACCGTCGTAGACCACCACACACCATCATCTGCTATTGCTAACTCCGCGATGCCACCACCGACCACTGTAACTACCACTATCAACCACCACCCCTACACCACCTTCATTGTCGTACTCCGGCGACCTGCAACCTATTTACTTCGGCGATTATTCCAGATGCGACATTCTTCCAAATCGACTTGCAACCTAATTACCCATATGCGACATTCTTCCAAATCGATTATTGCAGATGCAGCTTTTGACCTAGAAATCGATTTTAAGGGAAAACGATGAAAGAAAATTGGTGGAAATCAAGCTTATAAGCATAATCACTTGGTTTTCAAGTTGGGTTTTTCTGTTGTTGGTGATCCCCAATGTTTCTAACAACAATGACAAAACACCCCTTTTTGGTGAAGGATGAGAGCCCAATTTCTTCAGATTAGGGTTCTATGGGGAATTTGTAGAAGAAATGGTGAAGATGATGAGTTGGTTTCTTCTATCACACATGGCACCTACATGACATCCACATAGACATTTTTTAAATTGGGTGACTGGCTAAGGGTTTAGCAGGTAAAATGGGTGACACAATAAACCAAATTGAAAGTTGAGTACACACAATAACCCATTTTGAAGTTGGATACACACAATAGGAATACGGGTATAGTTGGATACATTTTGGTGAAGATAGTCCTATATAATTATATGTATTTATATATTGTATATTGTATATATAAATTATATGTATTTATATAATTATATGTATTTTGATATTTAGTTATTTATATAATTATAATTTAACTAAAGTTGGCCCAAAATAGAAAATATCAAAAAAAATTCAAGTCAGGCCTAAAAACCAATGTTTTAAAAAGGGTTTACTTCACCGGAGTGTATCCAACTTGTCACGAAAAGTTATTGTATGTATTGGACTTTGATTTTGTCTATTGTATGTATCAAACTTATAAAAACCTACCATTTGATGTATTTTGATACACTTTTGTGACAAGTTGGATACACTTTTGTGACAAGTTGGATATACTTTCGTGGTAGGTTTTGATAAGTTTGATACATACAATAACTAGTTTTGATATGTTTGATACATACAATAGAAAAAATGGAAGTTCAATACATACAATAACTTTTCGTGACAAGTTGGATACACTTCGGTGAAGTAAACCCTTTTAAAAATCACGTTTTTAGGTAAACCAGTGTGATGACCGGTTCATGGTTCGATCGGTTCAACCACTAGTTCAACCGGTTTCAAACATTTTTATGTATTTTCCATTTTTCTTCATTCATATATATAAAAAACCGACAATTTAATATCTATAAGTTAAAAACATTAAAAATACGCATTACAATAAGTTTTACATTAATCCAAAACATAAAAAATAAATAATAATAACAAGTTTTACACGGTTTTTTTTAAAACCGGGTCAACCGATTTTTTTACCTGTTCAATCCACCGGTTCAACCGGTTTTACCACTAAACCGGCTGGTTCAATCCGGTCCTTAAAACACAATATAACCGATCACATTTGACCCGGTGCTCTCACCGGTTCCCGGTTCAACCGATTTTTAAAACATTGCCAAAAATCAAATCTGGTCCAAGCCAACAACTTTTTTTTATATAAAAACGGTTATAATAAAAACCGAACTGGTTCTTGTTAGGGTAAAAATCCGCAATCGCACGACGATCGACTATAATCGTAAGACAAACGTTAGGACAATAGTCCTGTATTAAGATAAGGTCCTGAGATAAAACCTAAAAGAACTATCGAACAAAGAACACTAAACATCGAACATATACATTGAATAAGTCGAACGATGACTACAATGTCGTACGACGATACTAACGAATAAACATACAAAGTTTATATGTTTGATGCAGGCAAGCTGATTATAATATCCAACAATTGTCCACATTTGAGAAAGTCCGAGATTGAGTACTATGCCATGCTTGTTGGAGTTCATCACTACAACGAACAAGTCGTAAGTTATATATCGTTCGACAGCATCAAGGTCGACCGTTACAAGCAAGATTCTCGCAGCAGTTACAATCTGGACATTAATTCTCAGCAGAACCGTTGGACAGTTACTCTCCAAGCATTAATTCTCTACAAAGCCGTTGGACAGTTACGATTCGATCATTGATGAGCCACAATACCGTTGGACCGTTATTCTTGAGCTACTATATAAGAAGGATGAAGCTATCATTTCGGGACACGAAGTCTATCTGAAGCTTACAAGTTCTATATTGAATATTCTTGAGAATCAATTGTATTTTACATTCGATTTCATAGTTGTTTCACTTGTAATCGTACAATCAAAGCTGTAATCACGAAGGACATCACCCCTGATTGGTGATCATAGTGCTCTGTCGACTTACCTTTTAGGTCGACCGCAGGTTTTTTCCTCTGTCGTGAGGTTTTTCCTGCGTCATCAAATTATTTGTCTCATTTTACTTTTTCGCACTTATCATTGATTGTAATTTCTTTCTCTCGACGGTTAAGCCTCACACAAGTTTCTTACGACATCGAGTTGTGTAATTTTTTACATAAACAGTTCTATATAAGCTTATTTTCTTATAAGAAAATCGGTTTAAAACCGAACCGATTTTTTTTAAAAATTGATTATAAAAAAAACGATTAAAAACCGGTTTGGTTTTAAACCGATGATGTACACCTCTAACTGTGAGTATGAATTTTAATAGAAACGAGGTTTTTTGGCCCTCGTTGTAGGGGAGATGGAAGATTAAAAAAAATATAACGAAATAAATCAACAAAAAACAAGTGAAATGTAACATAAATCAATAGAACGACTATGGCGCAAGCGGCGAATCATTATTAACCTAAAAAAGAAAATCTTGCAAAAAATATAAAATTGAAATCAGGTTAATGTAGTTTTTGTTGTGGTCAATGGCTCTGATTAACCATACCAATTAAAATTAAGATGATTAATTTTGAACTTCTAGAAGCCTACACCAAACAAATCCACCGTTTCTAATACGAAAGATATCTTTATTATATCATTTGACTTCTTTCGTAGAGTATATAACATAACATCGAACACATTGGGTAATGAACAATAAGATCGATAACATCTAACACATTTGGTTTGAAATTTTATCAAACATGTGATCAACATTAATAAAGGAAACATAAGATTGAGGGTTAATTACATGAGTATTTATCGAACTTGTCACGTTTTATCATTGTATGTACTCAACTTATAAACTTATCATTGTATGTATCGAACTTGCTAGACTTGCCATTGTATGTATCCAACTTTATCAAAACCTATCATTGAATGTATTGTACTTGTCACGAAAGTGTATCGAACTTGAGGTTTGATAAAGTTGGATACATACAATGACAGTTTTAGAAAGTTTGATACATACAATGGTAAATTTATAAGTTGAGTACATAAACGTAACAAGTTCGATACATACCCATATAATTAACCCTAAGATTGATAATGAACAATATTCATGTAATAAGAGGGAGAGTCATTTGTGAACTCAAAAAATGGTATAAACCGTATGAACCAATCCACACCGTTGATCAAAAAATCAATGGTTGAGATGGAAGCGGTTATAGTGCATTTTGATTTTCGATTTTTTTTAAAATATAACTGCACATATTTTGACTGTTGAATTTTTTAATTAATGACGTGAATTGGTTCACACGATTTATGCTTTTTTTGGGTTCACAAATGAACTTCTTTATAATGAAAAAGAAATAATGTATAATAAACAATATTTATATACCATTGAAGGGAAAGAAACAAAGAACACTATAGCTTATGAATTGTAGATAACATTTGTAAAATGTTTTATATAGATATTTTTTTATGGAAAATCGAAACTTCAAATCGTAGATAACATTTGTTAAATGTTTTATATAGATAATTATTTTTTGTGAAAAGTTGAAACTTCAAGGACCATTTTCAACAAACCCATAAATGTCACGAATTAAAAGTGAAAACATTTCCAATATCTATTATATTATTAATTTTTCTTAAAACCGTAGTTTATGAATAGTGCAACAAATTTGATATATGTATATGTTTTTAATACGGTAGTTTAGGAATAGTGCAACAAATTTGATAAATGTATTTTTAATGAAAACTTTAAGGACCACTTTTAGAAAAACCATAAATGTTATTATTTGTCTTAGTGTATGAATAGTTATCTAACATTTGCTAGATGTTAGTATCATAAATTTGGTTTTTAACTTTTATAATTGATACAATCATGTCATTATATTTTGCCAACGTGATAGTAAATACTTAGAGAATAATTTTTTAAATAAGAAATCATTTATGTCATATCATATGTTATTGATGTTTGCGAATGATGTTTATGAAATGTATTAAATAATCTCTTTAGTGAGTTTTTTGGTTATAAAATGTATTAAATAATCTGTTTAATGAGTTTTTGGTTATAAAAAATATAAATAGCTTGATCCTTAACTAATATTAAAGTAAAACAATTTAGCTATTAAATTACTAGTAAGCTACCGCACAATGCGGATGTGTGTATCTTGATTATAAAGCTAAATAGATTAAAATGTCAATCAAATTTTATTTTTCTCTCTTTTTTCCCATATAATATAGCTAAGTGTAAGTTTTTCATAGATGCAAGTAAGAATACTTATTACAAATAGGTTTCTACCACATAATATATATAAATCCAATTCAATGCAATGGAGATAGAATGTAATTGCTTATTAAAAATCCAAAATGTATGTTAGAACAAAATAAAACCACAATCTTTTCTTTCTTAATGCTTTCAATTACTCAAGTGGAACCAATTAGTGAGAACAATGTTTTCTTGGGTCACTGAAACATGTTAACCATTGAAGAGTCATATGCCATTTATTACACCAATAAACCTCACATCATTGAACGATCACCCCTAATGAAACTTTCATCAAGTCATTGGTTGCCATTTTAGTTTCCACATCTTATGACTTGTAGTCCTTAGGCCATCCGCAGCGCGGACGGTATGGGACCGGTGCAGCTCCTATACCGGCGGTAACACCGCCGCGGTATGCCGGTATGGGAGCGGTGAGGAGGCTCGGCGGTGAGACGATACCGTTGCAATTTTTTTTCTTTTTGACCGTTGTATAACGGATATATATATATATATATATATTTTACTTTTTTTTTTACTTTTTACATATATATATATATATATATATATAATTTCATCTATTCAATTTTTTACCACTCATCTCATCTTCATCTCTTCCTCAACAAATTATCTCATCTCATCTTCATCTCTTCCTCAACAAATTATCTCATCTCTTCTTCATCTCTTCCTCAACAATTTCATCTTCATCTCTTTCATGGATTCACACGATACCCCTTCCGGTTCTCGACGTCCTAACTCGGCATCCCAAACGCCTCCACCGTCGGGTGTCTATCGCCCCGCAATGACGAACCCTATGGGGTTTGGAAGTTGGTTGCCTCCATCGGGTTGGCCGCAAACCCCAATGGTCGACAACAATTGGGCGTATGCGAATATGATCGCGAATACCCCTATGATGACGTACACCATGCACCCCCAACAACTGACGACGCAAACCCAACAACCGCCGTCACAAGTGTGGGAACCACGAGATGGAACCAACTTGTCACCGCAATCGTGGGGAGATGACGAGGAGGTACCCGAGACCCAACCGGAGTCGCCGCCACCGCCACCGCCGCCACAACCCAAAGGTAAAAAACGTGGGAAGGGTAAGAACGTAGAAGCGAGCTCGAGTGCGAACCCGACCAAAACTAAAGCGCCTCCTAAACCATGGTCGAGTGAGGAGGAGGTCGAGTTGGCGAAAGCGTGGGCCGAAACCTCGGAGGATTCAACCATAGGTAACTATCGAACGGGAGGTAAATAAAAAACCGTTTTTAACGTACTTAACTATTCGCTAATGTGTTTTAATTTTTTCATTTTTGAAGTAGACAATTTTTGGATGGCCGTTAAAAGGTCGTTAGACATACGCATGGGGTACGGCCCCAACGTCCGCTCAAGCGACTCCGTGCAAACCAAAGTGAGATTGCTTCTATCGGGGGTCTCGAAATTTGCTTGTATCTACAACAACACATTGAATCACCGAAATAGCGGCGAATCCGACGTTAATATCTTGGAACGAGCGCTCGAGCGATACAGACGTGAGTATAATCGAACATTCCCTCACCAATCCGCTTGGAGAGTTCTCATCGAATGCCCGAAGTACAACCCGGTGGAAATGATGAACCCATCGGACATCCGCGCGCCTACAAACAAACGGTCGAAAACGTCCAAAACCCAAACGGACTCCCCCGGCGATTCCGATGCTCGTACTTACACCCACCTCGGGGATGATGAGCAATGCTCACAAACCGAACGGCCACGACCAATGGGTCGGAACGCGGCGAGACGTGCGGGGTCTTCGTCTTCGACAAACGAAGCCAACACGGGCATGTCAACCAAGTAGGCGCTCTCACACATGGTATCACCGGGCTTATGGATATACTTAAAGAAAAACAAAGGATGGCACACTTCCAATTCTACACATCACCGCACAACCATCTCTCGGGTAACATTTTGGAGACCACGTTGCGAGAGAAGGCGCGGTTGCGCGAACAATACGATTGGCCTCCTTTCGAATAGTTTTTTATTTTTAATTTTAATGTAATTTTTTTAATTGTTATTTTTAATTTTAATTGAAAATATTAATTTTAATTGTTAATTTTAATTGTTAATTTTAATTTTAATTTTAAAATGAATTGTTAATTGTTTTTTTATTTAAAAAAACTATACAGGTGGTATGACCTGTACGGATGTGGATGAATGGTATGGTAATGGTAAAGTAGTGGTAAAGCTGATGTGGCGCTGAGGTGGCAGTGTGCAGGTGGTATCACCTGCACGGCTGCAAATGGCCTTAGTAAGAGCTCAACATCATCTGAAAAACATGAGTAATTGATTGCTAGTTGAATTTTAGGAGTAAGCTCTAATTTTGGTCCCCGTGGTTTATGAAAATCTTTGAAAGTGGGAAACTCTAAGAACCATCCTCGTGGTTTTTATTTTGCTTTGAAAATTATCCCCCGTTACTAACTCCGTTGTTTTTCTTATGGTATGGGTAGTTTTGTCCATTTGTAATTCTTTTTTTAACCGGTTCAGGTCAGATAATTAGATCAAACGATCAAAAATATTGACGCTCTTAGAGCATCTCCACTAGCAGCATCCCCAAAATAGAGAAAAATGGAGAAAATGGAGATTTTGGGTTAATTTGGTGCTTCAACAGCTTCCCCAAACTTATCTATACTTCTTTATAAAGCAAATTTCACAAACATATTAGGTGGCGTTTGGTTCGCATAATGTTTTTTGATGGAGTGGAATCTGCTTAAGGAATTTGACTTTGAAGGAATTGGAATGAAACATTGTCAGGTTTGACCATTTGTTTGGTTGGCAGAATTGGAATGAAATCTGTTAAAGGAATTGAAATTTATCTGTTTGGATCACATAATTTAGCTTTGAAATTGGAATGAAATTTTGAAAAATGACTAAAATACTCTTTTGATAATTTTAATTTTCTAGACACAAAACGATTATATAAATATTCATTAGTTACTTTATTTTCTTAACAAAATAAATAATTATTAAATAAATTAAGAAAAACTATTTAATAATTAAATAAATTAATTAATAGAAATTAATAATATAAGTATTAAATAAATTAATTATTAAATAACTTTATTACTAAATTAATTAATTAATAATTTATTAAATAAAATAATACAATAATTATGAAATAAATTAATAAAATAACTTATTCTTATTGGTTATATTGGATCAAGGGTATATCTGACATTTTGAAAAACCTGAATTCCATTCCATCATAATACCTGGTAGTTACTAAGGAATGTTGAATTCTTTCACTTGTGGAACTTGATGGAATTTAGAGATTCCTTTTGTCGAAAAGAATGAACTAAACGAGGAAATGGAATCTAGTCAATGTAATTCAAGATTACAATTCCATCAGATTCCTTCAGAATCTGTGAACCAAACACCACCTTAAGGGCCGTTTGGTTTGCAAAATTGGATGGAAATCGAAAGAATTGGAATAACGAATTACATTGACCAAATTCATATTTTTGTTTAGCTAACAGAATGAAAACTAAGGAATCATTCGAATTCCTTCAAATTCCTTAAATCAAGGAATTGAGATAGTTCAAGAACCTATTTTACTTTGTGATATCAAGGCGACCTCTAGGGTTTATAGCTTTTGGTCATTTAACTTTTCATCATATGTGTTGCATTTATAAGATGTGAAGAAATAAACGAGTTATCATCTTTCCATTTAGGAGGGTTAATGAACCTATAAAATGGGAACCATAATAAGAAGATGCCAAGAAAAAGACTAGATTGTTACTTTGCTTCTTTTTTCTTTATCTTTGCCATCCGAGTTTTCTACGACACGCTATATTTTTCTCGGACTATCAAAGGAACGGGAAAAGGTCAATCGCTCCCAACCGTCCGATCAAATGCAACGACGCCAAAAACACAGATGGATATTTAAAAATCTCAAACAAACCGACCTCGGCCCAAGTATAAACCTCGGTCTGTTGTCGTTTTTTGATAAAACTTAACAAGTAATAAAAGTGGTACAAGTACCAGATATCGATCCCACAAGGAGGCGTGTGTGAAAACAGTCTTTCGATGATGCCCAATTATAAAATGATTTCCGTGAGGTTTTGGAAGCAATAAGTTAATTTGTTTGGGTGCGTGGAAATTAAATTGACAGAAAACAGTTAGATTAATTAAGAAGCAAATGGTGTAAAACTTGGTTGGGATAACATAAGTTATTTAGTAATATGATGATAAAAACAGCATCATGTATTTTGGATTTAACATTAAGCGTAACCTCTGAAAGATTAACACATTTTCATATGTATGAGTTATTATATAATTAAGTCAACGCAATCTTCAATGTAACAGTTATTTCATAAACAGCCACTTGTAGACATTTGAATTGTCTATAGTGGAGAGATCTGGACTCAAATCTCAACTGGGTCAAAACTTCCGTTAAAAGCAACCTCAGAAAGATTGACTCATTTTCATGCGTTGACATAAAAATATAATAATTTCATATACAATCTTCAATAAAATATCTAAATCCAAAATAATGATATCGTCGTTAATATCTTACAATTAAGGTTAATAGTGACTTCTAAAAAGCCAACTCATTTTCATATATATATATATATATAAGATTATATGATTAAATTGACGTAATCTTCAATGTAACGGCCGGTAGTCTCATAAACGGCCACGTGTGGACATTTGATTTGCCCATCGTGGAGAAATCTGGACTTAGACTCCAACCGGGTCAAAACTACAGTTAGTGGCAATCTATGAAAGAATGACCCATTTTCATACGTCGAGATAAAATTATAACATTTATATATAATCTTCAATGAAACCTTAAAAATAAGATGTTAACGACGAAAACTATAATTAGATCATATTACTGTTCTCCGTATAAATCCCAACTTCGTTTTACACCCCTAGCCAGGTTGTCAGCTTGTCATGCTAGGTTTCTTAGAATAAAAGATTTATAAATGTAAATGAAAGCGGTAAATGAAAGCGGTAAATAAAAACGGTAAATAAAAGCGGTAAATGGTGCATAAATGTAAAGATTGCAGAAATGTAAGTGCGATGGAATTTTAACAACAAGAAATGTAAAAGCGGTTAGTTGGGTTAGCAGTTAGCAAGGAAAGTAAAGACAAAAGGATTCGTACAATACGTTCGTTAGTTATAAAACTAACGAAACAGAGTAACGAAATCCTTATAAGTAAAGTAACGAAAGCGTAGTAACGTGAACAGAAAAGTAAATACGAAAATGTCGTCGAACCAAGTAAATATATTATTTTAGGCACCTTCTAGCTCAAAAAGTTATGATAGACTAGAAGGGTTTAATACCTAAAGTAATATATTACGAGAGAACAAAAATGTAACCGGTAACCAAACTCCACTCCGACACACGAGGAGAAAGCTACTCGTGAAAGTCTAGCTATTCAAATTACTACTTAAAAAAGTAGCAATCTTGGTGTAAGTAACGGTTTTGGTTGATTCGATCCCGACACCCAAAGGGATGAATAACCGACTAATCTACAAAGCGATAATTCTTCTAAACGAGAAAAAACGTAACTAGGTTATGAAGAAAGGTGTGAGTTTACAACTAACTAAGCATACATATATATAACAACTAAACCGGGCTCATGGCCCGTTTCTAGAAAATTCTACTTAATGGGTTAAGCCCGATAACTGGTGATAAAACGAGCCCAACTTGCGATCCAAAATGTATCCAAAACCGGCGGCCCAAATGCAAGAAATTCGGCCCATCACAAAAAGTAAACCAAGTTCATCAAGAAGTGTTTACAATATGAGTCCAAAACGAAATAACAAGAGGTCGGCCCAAGGGTGTCAAGGCTATGATCCAATCTGCTGCCCAACTGATTGCTGTCTTTGGCCCACGTCGGCAGTAGCAACAGCAACCCAACATCGGCCCAACAACAATTCGGCAGCCCAGCAACAGCATCGGCCCATTTTGTGACCCAAAAATCACCATCACTTCTATCTCCTAGCCCGATTCATTGTCTTCAAGCTTTTGGTTCTACTTTATCACCATCTTTCTCGATCCATTTATGTACAAAATCGGCCCATCATGATCACGAGCCCAAAATTTTGCAACCTATAAATAGTCGAGACGAAAAAGGACCAAAACATGGCATTTTTAGCGTAAAAAGTGAGGATTGCACGAAAGTTACGTCAAATAATAAAAATTTCTAATTATAGCAAAAACCATATAAAAACTACTATAATTAAATAAAAACTATGCTAAAATGACGCTAAAAGTGCCTAAATAAGGGTAACTATTTTACCCTTATTAGAAGACAATGATGTAAAACGAAGAAATATTTATTGAACAAGATAGGGTCATGGAGTCCACATTCATTCATTAATTCAATTCATCCATTGAACAAAAAATTCATTGTAAGAAAGCATAAACCGCGGTAGAAATATAAACCAAAAGAGAAGAAGTCAGTAGTACAATCATGGAAACAACCGCATTCACCGTCGATCTACTCCCACACAACAACATCCCCAATCGAATCTCGATCGCATTCACCATCGACAACATCATAAACAAGCATCCCCTCACCGATCCAACGGTCGATACGAGCATTCTGAATTGCAATGCCTTAAGATTAATACGAGCCTTATATGCTTCATCCACGCCCTTGTTGTTCACTAGATTGATAAAATAAAACCACAATATTTTCTCCCTTAATGCTTTCAAATGGGGTTGTCATGTTCTCTTGGGTGTGGGTTTGAAAATCCGAGGTTTGAAGGTCGGGTGTGAGAGACCCGAGTTTGAAACAAGACCGGGTTTGGGTTTGAGGCCAACACCGATGTTATAGGTATTGGGTTTCGACAACGGCGATAAAACCAAGACACAGGCAATCGATAACCAACAATTGAAAAACAATCAGATAATTGAAAATGTGATTTATTGGCTATCTATTAATATCAAACAACAAAGGAAAAGAAAAGCAGAGATCGATCAAGATCAATCTAGAGACGAATAATCAGACAAAGAGTTTAGAGAGCAAACCTAGAGCTTTTATACCATGTTAGAAATCGATGATGCTATGCAGATGAATAACGATATCAACGAACAAGACAAAACGTTGAAAGTTTGCAGCCTTTTGATATATTGAGAGAGAGAAATATAAAGAATTACCATACAACGAAAAATAACCTAAAAAGAGGTTATAAATACACAATAACTAAAGAAACTAAACAAAAGGGCCTAGAATCCAAATACACGCTAACAAAAAAAATTGATAAGAAATCATCGTAATAATAAATAGTTTTTAAAGCTGATTTGATACTAGAAAAATTATATTACAAATTATGATCTCATGGTGTGGACTGCTTTAATTAGCAATGTCTGATTGGTGCTGCAAAACATTTACTTGGAGATGATAACTCTAACCAAGCGATGAAAAGGGAGTAGGTAACAAACACTCTAACTATTTAGGACTTAATGACCAAAGAGGTGTTTTTTAAAAACTTATTTACCAAATAGGTGTTCTTAGAAACATATTTACCATTTAGGTGTTGTAATCTATTTAATGGGGGTTTTTAATGTCTTTTTAATGCTTTTTTACTTTTTTCTTATTGTTTTTTTAATACCTTTTAAAATTATTTTTTAGATTTTCCTACTTCTTTAAATTGATTTTTTTTACTGTTTTCTTATCTATTTTTTTTCTTATTGACTTTTTTACTACTTGTTTTTTTTTCTAATTTTTTAATTAATTTTTTAATTGATCTTTTTCTTATTAATTTTTTACTACTTTTTTAGATTGATTTTCTTACTGTTTTCTTATTGATTTCTTATTCGTCCCATAAATTTTACTGTTTACCTTAGTTGATTCAATGGTAGCATACTTGGCTTTTAAGTATGGCTATGATGTTTTACACATTTAGATGAAGCAAGGGATTCATCTATACCATGGGTAAAGTTTGGAAGACCACGACTGATCCTGAACGGGAATTACTGCTTTTTTAAACAGTTTTTACTATTTTTAACTATATCTTTTAACTGTTTTTATTTTTTTACTTTTTACCGTTTTTATGTTTTTTTTTTTACTGTGTTTTATTGCGTCTTATATGACAAATACAACAATTCTCACGGTTGCTCCTTACCACTGTGGACAAACCATCGTTGTTGTCGTTTATATTTTTATTGTTAGTATTTTTCAAACAGTTGTTGTAATCGTCAAATAATATGTAATAAAAAACAGTAAAAACAAGTAAAACAACAATAAAAAAGAAGTAAAAGGTTAAAAAGATAGCTAATTAAATAGTAAAAAACTGTTTAAGAAAACAGTAAAAAATCGGTAAAAAAAGTAAAAAAAGAAGTTTAAAAAGGTTGCAAAAACCAGTTTACGAAATCAGTAAAAAAAACATAGTAAAAAGGCTGTAAAAATCAGTTTAAAACATATTTACCATTAAAGAAAAAATAAAAATTTCGCGGTCCAAAAAATAAATAAATGTAAAAAATGTTAGACCATCCCCTATTTCTATGTAATCCATTTTTTCAATCAAAAATTCGGGTATTAAAGCTAATCTAATGAACCCATCATTTGAATCAACTAAGGTAAACAATAAAACCTATGGGATGAATATGAAATCATTAAAAAATCAATCTAAAAAATCAATTTAAAAAAGTAGTAAAAAACGATAAAAAATCAATCTAAAATATCAATTTAAAAAAGTAGTAAAAAAACAATAAAAAATCTATCTAAAATATCAATTTAAAAAAGTAGTAAAAAACAATAAAAAAATCAATCTAAAAAAGTAGTAAAAAAACAATAAGAAAAAAAAAAGTAAAAAAGGATTATAAAACATTAAAAACTTCATTAAATAGGTTACTACACCTAAATGGTAAATATTTTTTAAAAAACACCTATTTGGTAAATAAGTTTTAAAAAAACACCCGTTTGGTCATTAAGTCAACTAATTAGATGAAAAAGCAAATAAATGACAAATAATTAAAAATTAAATGAATTACAAAATGTTCAAATGTTAGCATGTAAAAACATCTTCAAGGTTTTTTATAATGAAAACAATAGAGATTTTGAAAAAAAAATTGTTAAACAAACTTTCTTCAATATAATAATATTAAAATAGTATGAGAGAACGTGTGAGAAAAATTTCAATTTGGAGAATTCTCAAACAAATAAGTTTCATGAAATAGAAAAAAAATTTGTTATAAATATCTCACCAATAACACCACTTTATTGTTAAACTTTTATGATATATAATTTTTTATTATATATGTAAAATATTTTGAGAACATAATTAATGTTAATGATTTTTATTATAGAAATTTTCTTGAAGTTAAGTGTAACTCTTCTTTTTTATTTAAAAAAAATTCAGAGTTTTAATCTTTTATTTTAAGAAATTTTTTAAAGAATCATAAGGAATGCTCTAATAGGCATATAGGAACACTTAGATGTTGTTTGGTTCGTAAAATATTTTTAAATGAAAAAAAATCTATCATAAGAATTTGACTTTAAAGGAACTATAATTGAAATGAAATTTGTTAAAAGAATTAAATTTGTCTATTGGGTTCACAGAATGTAGCATTGGAATTGAAATGAATTTTTGATAAATAACCAAAATACTCGCTCTAACATTTAAAAAAATAACAAAATACAATAATAAAATACAATTTATGATTTAATTAAAAATACTTTAATAAAACAATTATCTAATACCTTAACATAGTTTAATAAAATAAATATTAAATTATTTTGATGAAATATTTTAATAATAATTTATTAATAAAATAATTTAACAAGATAATAATAAATTAAAACAATTATTAAATACTTTAACAAAATAATTATTAAATATTTTTATAAACTAATTAGAGTAAGGGCAACTTAGGAATAATAAAAAGATTAAGTTTTATTTCAATAAAATATCTACTATTTGTCAAAGAATGATAAATTTATTTATCTATGGAATGATAAATATTTCATCCATCAAAATTGGAACTAAACCAAACAAGGAAATATAGTTTGGTCAAAAAATTTCAACATTCTAATTTCATCAAATTCCATTAGATTTTGTGAACCAAATGCCTTATTGGGGTGTGTTTGGTTGTAGAAAACTGTTTTCATTTTCCTATAAAACGTTTTTAGAATATAGAGTTGAGTTTTCATTTTCAATTTTATATAGAAATTTTAGAATACGCTTTTAGTTGAAATGGTGGAGTTTTCGATTTCCATTTTAGAAAACTAGAATGTGCGTTTAAAAATGTTTTGGAAAACTATTAAAATCAATTTCTAATTTACACAAATGTTAGAAAACGGAAAATTTTCATTTTCTGGAAGAATTTATGAAACTTAATAAACCAAACGCGTTTTCTAATTTTTTATTGAAAATTTTCTACAACCAAACCCTAAACCCTTTAAGTTTAAATAAAATACAAATTTAAATACCCCATGAAAATTTGAAGCAAATATATTGATTTTAGTATTAACAATTAAAAGTTCTCATCTTTTGTTTCACTTAACACTTTTTATAATTTAATTAGGCTTAACAACAAATTAATTTATTTAGGTTTAATTAATAAAGTTCTTTTATACAAGGATAATACTTAAATATTCGGTTAAAAACTTAAGCGATCTTAATTATATTTAAAATGAGATGTTATCCATTTAATTACTTTATCAATTAATTATATAAATTCAAACATATAGTTTTAAAAAGGTATATCATATACTATTTACTTGTAATCTTAAATATTCAGTAATATGCGTCAACAAATAATACATAATGCATTAAAAATAGTTTTTAATAATTTGTTATAGATTTACTTTTTGGAATTTGATATGAGAAATTAAATATTTTTATGTATTACAACCATTAATAATAAGAAGTAATTCAATTAAGTTACAATAAAAATGTTATCAAATAAGTTCATATAAACAATATAATTATTTATAAAATGTTAAATTGAAAATTAATATGAAAAGAAGTATATTATTTCTTTAGAAACATGCCTTATTCAATAAAAGATATTTTAAATTAGTATATGAAAATAACCATAAAAATTACACAGAATAAAAGAAACTTTGTTTTAATTTTGGAAAAACCATGGATTAATAAAAACTTTATTCTGAGAAATATGATTCAAAAATTTTCATTTTGGACAACAAAAATGGAATCACATTCAAAAAATTCGAATTCAAGGAATGAGACGTTTTGAGTAATGGCTCCTTAAATGGAAAAATTTTGGTTAAGATTTTTTTTTTTGAATTTTGAATGATAAAATCAGAATGTCTTTATCTATGACACTAAACAAGGTTGGGTTTAAGAGAAAATATTAAAAAGTACAAAAAATTGAGGAACATCTTCGAAATTCGTCATAGGAACCGTATGCACTTGTACATAAATGTAATTTGTAATATGCATACGTGTTTATTTACACGTGCATAATGCCTTTATGCAAAAAAAAGGGAGAATTTCACTCATATCCTTACAAACTTTCAATATTACTTTTATATCCTTGCAAACTTTAAAATTACTTGTATATCCTTCTAAAAATAAAAATTCACATCTAGATCCAACCTATATTTAAATAAAGATTAAATCAATTTAATAATAATAAACTTATCTTAAAATCAAAATATCATATTAAATTACCAAACTACCCTTTTATCAATAAAGACATCCAAACAAACACATCTACCTGCAAAAACCAAACCAAATTCAAAGACATAGATCCCAAATACAGATGGGAGATGTAATGGAAGAAGCCAAATCGATCAGAACAAAAAACCCACATCGAAAAAGTCAAAGCAAAACGGAGAAACTAAATCGAAGTGCAGATGCAAACCTAGATCTAAAAAACCAAATCGAAAAACCCTAAATCAAAACCGAAATTCAAAAATCAAAATGAAAACCATCAAATGAACGAAATTAGAATCAGTGACAAAAGGGAAGATTTGTGTGTGGACAAAATCAAAATCATCAAAAGGACAAAATCAAAATCATCAAAGGGTTGAAATCAACGGGGAAGGGTGGCCATGAAATAGGTGTCGACGGGAAAGGGTGAAATTTGATGTCGACGGTGCCGTCGTCTAGTACCGTGAAATTTGGTGTCGACGGGGAAGGGTAGCCGGAATGTCACATGAGGAACGACGATGGGTTTCTCCGGCGAGAGAAACGGCGATGGGTTTCTCCGGCGAGAGAAACGGCGATGGGTTTCTCCGGCGAGAGGAGCTGCTGCCGATGCAGAAATCGAAGCAAAATGGTGATGAGAATGAGAAGACCAGACTTGGAAGTCGAGGGATTAAGGATTTGTTCTGGTTTAGCTTCTTCCATAACATCTGCCACATGATATTATCTTTTAGTTTGGTTTAGGTTTGCAGGTAATTTGTTTCTTTGTATATGTGTTCATAGGTAAAAGGGTAGTTTGGTAATTTAGTATGGTATCTTGATTTTTAGATAAGTTTAGTATTATTAAATTGATTTAATCTTTATTTAAATATAGGTTGGATATAGATGTAATTTTAAAGTTTGCAAGGATATAGAAGTAAGATTGAAAGTTTGTAAGGATATAAGTGAAATTTTCACAAAAAAAAAAAACTAAAATTAATTTAATTTATTACCATGCACAAATGCATACGATTCTAATGAAAGACTATGAATATGTTCTTCGTTTTTTGGTTTTTATTGAGGTTTATCTTTCAACCTATCTCAAATATTATAATCACTAAATTAAATAATATTTTTTTTCCTCCTGGTATTAGGTTGTGATTGGGATTGCTTATTAGGTTTTTATTAGCATTAGTTATTCAATTTGTTTGTTTTATTTCGGTTGATTTTATGTTTACAAAATTATCATCAATTTCCATATCTCCTATTTGTGTTATTAAATTATGTACATCTGACTGTATTTTCATTTCACTTCCTTTATCTGAATCAAAATTCATCATTTTTAATTTCCACCGTATCCATTTGGTATTTTCGTATTAGGTAATTGTTGTATCATTTGACTTTTACTATTATCAAAATAATTAACTTTTTTGTTTTGTTTTGTTTTGAGTACTTGTTTTATCAGAATTTATTTTATTCTAAAAGTATATGTTCATAAAATATAATTAGTTTTTTTATATTTCTATTAAATCTTTACTTATTTTTAAAGGGCAATCATCTTTTTTTAAGTATATAAAATTACTAGATTTGATCCCGTATAATAAAATTAATTCATATTAGAAAACTAATATTACAAATATAATTTGTTTAGTTTAAATTATTTACTATAATTTAGTTTATGTTTAATAGTATTATATCTAATTTAGTTTATTTTGAAAGTATTGACAATAAAATTATACTGATACAATTTATAAAAAAATGTCTTTTAGTTAATCCATGGTTCTGTATTTTTAATATGATAAGAGTGTAAAATGAAAACGTAAGAAAATATAAAACATATTACTTCCTATATATTCTTAATATTTAATAATAAAATTAAATAAAAAATATTCAATAATAGGTCCATTTCGAAGACATTGACTAAACGATTATAATGGTATAAATCGTAAAAAATGAAACTTAATTTTAATGCATTTATAATTTAAAATATATGATTATTTGTGTTATATGATAAGGGGACTTAGGATCAGGTGAGGCCAAGTTGTTACCGTGAGACCGCGTGAGACCAATATCTAACATATGAAACTTCACAAAAAAACACCGTGAATGTACATAAAACTCGAATACGCAGACCTAATATTCACTTTCGATGCAAAAAAATATCGAAAACAAGCTAAAAAAATGAAACCTTCACAGCTCAAGTTCTGTGAAGGTTAAATATATATAATGCGAACCTTCACAAAAAAAACTGCTGTGAAGGTTTCGTTTTTTAACCTTTTTTGGAAAAAAATTTCGATAGTGTTTTTAGTATGTTTTAACGATGAATGTTCAATTTTTTTTACCTTCACAAATGTTTTGATGTGAAGTTTCAAGTAAAATATGTTGGTCTCACCGGTCTCACCAAAAAGGTTGGTCTCACCGGAACTTAACTCATGATAAGGGTATAAAATAAAAAATGTAAAAGTAATAAACTAAAAGTAAACAAATAACTAATTATAAGGGTTAAAGTAAAAAAATGAAGATTAAGCAAAATAAATAGCTAAAAAGTAGGAGATTGAACTGATAATATAAGTTGTGTCCAGATTCATGTTTTGGCGGGAAAATACAAAAATTGGCTCACACGTGTCATGCTAGTTACTCTTTTATTATATATAGATACTTATCCATTAAGGTAAATTATATTCCTAATCTGAATCATTTAGTATAGGGTAAATTACATATTTAGTTCTTGTGGTTTACTCTTTATTGCACTGTTGGTCCCTCTTTCAAAATAATTATGGATTTGTTCCACGTGGTTTACACTTTCTTGCATTGTTGGTCCCTATGGTTTACATTATATTGCACTGTTGGTTCATATGCTTAACATACTGAAAGTTAGGGACATGGACTAATAGTGCAAGAAAATGTAAACCACATGGATCAAATCCATAGTTATGTTGAAAAAGAAACCAACAATACAATAAAGAGTAAACTACATAAACCAAATATATAATTTACCGTTTACTATATGATTGGAGTTTGTAAACTCATATCAATCATATGTAAAATCTTCATTAAAGATATAATTTTCAAATCATCATAACTAACCGTGTTTATATTGTTATTTTTATAAAGAGATTGATGATGTAATAACTATATCGAAAGAAACAAAGTATATGTATGCTCCATAAGTCTTCCTACCACACCTTTTTCGAGATGACAAACCGGATAGCTAGCCCATAGTTAACTAATTTTATTGAATTATGTACTAAACATTTTATTTGTAGGATGTATGCAAAAAGCTATGCATACATTAACTATATATTGTATATATCACAAGAAATAATAATCAAGGCTTCTAAAAATATATTAAATTATAACACATATTTAAACAGCGTGGTCGAAAAATATTATTTTCACTCAGATATAAAAATCAAAATATCATTATATATATATATAGTATTAGGTTCAAACGAGAAGTGCTAAATAAATGAGAAGTAGAGAAGTGATCATAGCCTTCTATTTTGTGGAATAGCAGAAGGATATTTTGGTAATTATTCGCATAATTCGTATATGAACCATTCCAATTATTTATATATGAATCATTGTAGTGTGAAGATTCATATATGAACACATTCATATATGAATCTTCACAGTACAATTATTCATATATGAATAATTGGAATGGTTCATATATGAATTATGCAAATAATTACCAAAATACCCTTCCGTATTCCACAAAACTTACGGTTACGGTACTTCTTTAATAATCTGTTGCACCACTTAATTTAATAACCATTGATCAAATAAATAGAAGGCTATGCTCACTTCTCTACTTCATAGTTTTTTATCACTTCTCATTTGAACCTCCCTCTCTCTCTCTCTCTCTCTCTCTATATATATATATATATATATATATTCATGTCATTATATATTTTTCGTTGATTTATTATAGACTTCAAATCCCTATAGTTTGATGATATTTTGAATATGGTCGCTAAAACGTATTTATTATAATGTTTGTCCTTGCGAATGCAAAAATATATACTCTGAGTCATTCCTTTTCTGAAATAAAAAATATTTTGTTAACTTCGTTAAGTAAAATAATCAAATATTATATATAATAATATAATTAATATACAGTATCATAATTTGATATAATAAAAGGATTCGTAGGGTTGGGATTTTGATAGGTTGAGAGGTTTAAGTGGAATTCTATAGTACCGAAAAAAGTTAACGTTTTTATTTGGCGATTAAGGCTTGGTAGAATTCCTACTAGAGTGTTACTAGATAAATTGGGGATCGATCTTGATTCGGTTCTTTGCCCAAGATGTGGTGAGGCTACGGAATGCATTGCTTAATTGCAGTGAAGTAAGAAGGTTATGGTCTCGGGTCGGGAGATGGTGGAATAAATCCTTGAATGGAATTGACACGGTATCACAACTTCTTCAAGAGGACGAAGAGCTCATCTGAACTAAAAAGGGCAAAGCTTGGTGGGTTGGAACGAAGTGGGTGTTCCTCTACCTACTTTGGTCCCAGCGGAATCGGATGGTGTTCCATAATGAGAGGAAAAATTTAATTGAGTGTTTCTTCGAATGGCAAAGAGTAGCATTTGAGTGGATCGGCAACAAAGCAAAGGGAGTTCATCTCGATTGGTTTTCGTGGCTTTCGGGGAGTTGTGACTTTACAGGGCAGGTTTCTTGGAGGCTGCGGTGATTCAACGGGTGAGAAGCAGTCGTCATTTCGGGGCTGCTTCAGTTTGCACCGGTCACGACCTTCAGACGGCTTGCCTGGCTTGGTGCGATCGGTACTCAAGGTTGATTTCGAAGTCTATTGGTGATCCAAACAGATTTGGTAGCGGGTTGTCACAAGTGTTGTCGTAGCTTCTGTTGTAGACAATTAATAGTGCAGATTCAGCTCGAGATAGCCTGTGTTTTTGTTTCGTCGGTTGGTTAAGTTTTCTGCTCGTGCTGCTGTGGTTTGCTTCTCGCAAACTGTGGTGTTTTCCTTGGTCTCTGCTTATGTTGGGGGAGTGTTTGATGCTGTACTTTTTGGTTTACTGTTGTGGTGGTTTTGGTGTTTCTTTGGGTTGGTGTACTTTGTAGTTTGGTTTTGGTTTAATATAATTGCTGCTTTTCAAAAAAAAAAAATAAGGAAATTGAAAAAATATCAAAGAAAAAAAGATAATATAAAAGACAAAAATACCCCTTAAGTTAACCGAGCTAACATAATTTATTAGAAGGAAGGACCCAAAGCATGCATAAATACATCTACAAGGATAGACAGTGTAACAAACACGTTTTAGGGACCATAACCAAAATATCAACAAACCATAGGGGGTTTAGAATGTAATTTACTCTTTACTCTTTAGTGTATTATGTAATTATAGATATTAGTATCGAATATAAATACTCGCATTGTTTATATTCTATAAAAATGTATAACGAGAGTAATAAGCAAATCTTGTTTTTTTACATATAGGCATACACAAAAGTACACATAATTAGATATGCAAACCTTATCATTATAAAGAAGTGCGTAATATGTGTGTCTGTTTCGTACACGCGCTCACACTTACATATATGAGTGCACGCGATATGTTAGCATGCCTTGGTAAATTAATTTGAGTATCAGATATTTTCTTATACGAATGAGATCTATTCATGTGCGCATTTATTTACATAAAGATACCGATATTTATGAGTTCAATTTATTATTGATTCAAACATACATGAATATTTTCAAGTCTTTAGGATTTGTTACATAATTACATTTTCTAAAGCGGGTGTGTGGATGTGCAACATGCTTAACTATGATATTGAGATAAATAGAGTTTAAAATTGAATCAAAAGAAGTTTGTCGTGACGAATTTGATTTTTTGAAAATAAATTTAATATTACATTTCTATCTTTAACTTAAACTAGCAATCACCTAATCACGTCACTTCATAATTCAAGTTACATTAATCAGATACATATATTGAGTGCTTATAGCAACAATCACTTAGGGCTACTCGTTTTTTAATTTATTATTAGGTTTATTTAAATGGATCAAACTGTCTATATAAATTTAGTTATTTGTATGAATTATGCTAAATTTTGGTCGATTGTGATGTTGAATAAAAATTTTGATTGATAAAACTAATTATTTTACTCCCTGTGTGTATATTAAACACCGATCTAAGCGTTTATTTAAATCAAGACGAACAATTACCAAGGACGGCAACATTATCCATTGATTATACATACTGATATACAACGCAGTAATACTTTCCCTGATACATTCAAATCAAATTATCGAAAACTTTTATACAACAAGTACAAATGCCTTGTGCTAAGATCACCATCTCAAAACTTCCACGTTTGCTTTAATTCAAAATTTGATGGATATAATAAATTTAGTGGTTGCGTAAGTTAGTATGTTTCTTAAAAGGGTCGACTGATGAGAAAGTAGACATTGTTGTTGGCATTTTCAGCGATTCCACATTCAATGTACAACACTCTATTAATTTCATATGCAATATGTACAACTAAATAGTTTCAAAGTCTTGAAACTAATGACCTAAATCCGATTACACCTAAATGCTAACCATGTAAAAGATTTAGACCAAATGTTGTAGGGTTGGACGTACCCTCGAAAACCTACTGGGTTTGGGGGTCATAATTGAGTGGAGGTTGATTCGAAAACCCGCCATATTGCATATGTGGATGATTGAGCAGAGGTAAGGGAGGGTTTGGGAAGCATGTCGAAGAATGGAAGCAAGTTGGCAGATGAAACCCTCATTTAGCTGACCATGGGAGTTTTATAAGGGAAGATGGGAACATGTATATAAGAAGGGCATATGGGTAATAAGGTGGGGCTGAATGTAAAAAACATCCCTTACCAGGTTGATCTAATACGCCTTTGATTGGCATATTAAGCCACATTCGTATATGTTTGTATAACCTATCAAACTGTCTATATAGATAATGGATTTAGTTGTGTTAGGTTCAACTGTTATTTGGTTGTGATGTTGAATAAACTATTTAAATGATAGAATTACTATTTTAGCCTCCCATAATATTCAACACCGATTTAAGCGTTTATTTAAATCAAACAAACAATTACCAAAGACAACAACATTATCTAGTGATTCTACATCCAACGTAAAACACAGTAACAATTTCATTGAAGCATTCAAATCAGATCATTGTCTTAACTTTTATAAATACAAATGCCTTGTACCAAAATCAATATCTCAAATTTCCAAGTTTGTTTTACTTCCAATTTTGAAGGATGAATTTTGCGGATACATTAGGTGGTATGTTTCTTAGAAGGGTCTACAAAGGAGAAAGTAGACATTGTTATTGGCATTTTCGTCAATTCTACATTTAGTTGAAAACCCTATCGATTTCATATCTAATGTGTACAGCTTGACTAGTTTCAAAGTCTTGAAACCAATGACCTAAATCAGATTAGACCAAAATGCTAATCCATATCAATATATTTACACCCAAATGATGTAGGGGTTAGAGGTGGCCTCGAAAATGGATCAGAGTTGGGGGTCATGGTTGAAGGGAGCTGGTTAAAAAAACCCACCATATTGTAGATGTAGATGGTTGAGCAAAGGTAGGGGGAGTGTTAGGGAAGGGCGTCGACGAATGGAGAAGAGCTGGTAGCATGAGTATAGGTTAGGGCATACAGGTAAAAAGTCAGAGCTGAACATAAATCCATTAACCCTTATCAGGCTGGCCGAATAAGTCTCTAGTTAGCTGGTTAAGCTACATTCAAATATGTTTGTATAACTTATTTGATCATATATACAACCTATTCGTCCCCCATTAAACCACAACCAACCAACCAACACCCCTTCACAATTACAAACACATAATGTCAAATACCTACAACTACTTACGTTTGCTTATTCATTTACGTACGTATCCACGAAAACCCAAGAAAAAAAAAACCGTCACAACCCATCTCGCATTTGTCGTATACGAAACCAAATAATTCTAGGTAAAACATATCAAATCAAATACCATTGTATTTTTGGTAATTAGCACAAAATAATTCAAATACCGAATTTGGAACAAAATAGTAAAAATAAACATAGAATATATATTATAACGGTCATAATAAATCAAATAAAAAATACAATCAAAATTAGAAAAAAATAATTACAAAATTTTGACAAAAAGTTTTTGCTATGATTACATGAAAAAGTAAAACGAATATACGATGGATCACTCGTACATTTATTTATTGATTTTAAATAGTAATAATGATATGCAAGAAAAAAAAAATACCAAATACGGATTTTATAAAATTAAGCCCACGCGCATTACCCACGCGTCTGAATGGCGGACATCTCGAACAAGAAGAATTCAGCCAGCAGCCCCCTACCCCCAAAACCCCATTTATAGATCCCAAAAACACACACACATACACACACTATTTTCTCTCTCTATATTCCAAAAACTAGGTTTATATATGGATGCCATTCAGCACTGTTTTCAGCCAATCTTATCTTTCTTTTAGGGTTTTTTATTTTTAATTTCTTGATTACCCCCAAAAATCTTATCTTGCCAACAGACCTCTTTTCAGCCACTGATTCACTACTGTGTAAGTTAGCAATTTAAAGTTTTTAAAGCCCCATTTTTGTTTTCTTGAAATTTATTCATTTATTTGGTATGATGAATTTCTGGGTGTTTTACTTTTACTAGTTTTACTGTAACACTGATCTCAAGAAGAAGAAGAAAAATAATAAAAAGTTAAGGGGGAGGTCCACGAATCTGGAAGTTTGTATCTATCTGCTCTGTTGATTAATTTATTATTTTTTCTGGGTAATTAAAAAAACAATAAAAAGATTCTTACTTTTTTATTTTTTTTGTTTTTAATTTTATTTCTGTGGACTGGGTGTTTTTCAAGATTTTCATGAGTGAAAAAAGGGAGTCAACCCAACTGGTCTCTTTTTTCTTTTCTTTTTTCTTCTCTCTATTTGTGCAAGGTGTACAAAAGTCAAATATGATTCTTTTTCAAAATTAACCTTTTTTTAGCCATTTTCTTTTTGTGGGTTTGTGTTGAAAAGAAAAAAGATTGCAAACTTTTTTACATATATGTATATATATAATATATATTTGTTGGTACATTTAAATGGGGGCCATGTATACAGATGACAGCTAAACGGTCAACTTCTCTCTCTTTCTTGTATGTCAGAGAGGGTCTAGGGTTTTTGAGAGGGGGGATTTAAGGCAAGGGAGTAAGGGTTTTGGTTGTCTTGTACCCACCCCTTTGGGTAGTCTTTAATTCTTGTGGCTTTTGGTTGTTGAAATATGAATTTAAGAGACTAGTAGACATATACTTACTACATCATCATCTAAAGAAAAGAAAAAACTGAATCTAAAACAACATCACCATTCATTCACCACCCAACTTGATAAGTGTTGTAGATTTGATGAGTTTTGGGGGGTTTTATGGTGGTGGTGGTAATGGTGTTGGTGGTGGTGGTGGGGATTCAAGAATGGTGATGGCTGATGGTTCTTTTAACAACAACAACATGCCATTTCCCATTTCTCAACCACATCTTATTACTTCAACTATTCCACAACCTCCTATTTACAACTCTCAATCTCTCTCTCTTGCTTTAGTATGCATTTCTCTTTCTATCTTCTTCTTCTTCTTCTTTATTTTGTGGGTTTTTGTTTTTATTTCGTAATTTAATGTAACTTTATTATTTATTAACTTGTTCTGGTATATGATTTATTTGTACAGAAGCCAAAGATGGAAGGGCTTGGAGAAATGGGTTTGATTGGGGAAAACTTTGAAGGAAACCTTGGAAGGATTAGGGGAGATGGATCTGAAAGCAGGTCTGGTGGAAGTGATAACTTAGAAGGTGCATCTGGTGATGAACAAGATGTTCCAACTGGACCTTCTTCAAGTTCTAGAAGAAGACAGAAATATCATCGCCATACTCCATATCAAATTCAAGAACTTGAAGCGTAATCTTTTATTTTTCTTTATATATATATATATATATATAATTATTATATATTCTATTTGTAAAAAAATGTGTATATTTTGGTGCATTTTATTTAATGATCTTGTTTGTGGGTATAGTTCTTTCAAAGATAATCCTCACCCTGATGAAAAAGAAAGATTGGCTCTTGGAAAGAAGCTCAATTTGGAAAACAAACAAGTCAAATTTTGGTTTCAAAATAGAAGAACTCAAATGAAGGTTCTTTTTTTGTTTTATTTTAATTAAGTGATTATGATGTTATTGATCTATTTTGGGGAATTTTGGTTTGAAGTTACAAGATTTGTATTGGTTTTAATTAGACTCAATTGGAGCGCCATGAGAATGCGATTTTGAAGCAAGAAAACGACAAGCTGCGGATCGAGAACATCGCGATGAAAGAAGCGATACGATCTCCGGTTTGCAACAATTGCGGTGGGCAGGCGATTCTCGGAGACATATCGATCGACGAACACCATCTCAGGATCGAGAACGCCCGATTGAGAGACGAGCTCAGCCGGATATCGATCCTCGCTAACAAGTTTTTGGGCCGGCCTTTATCGTCGTTCGGCGGCTCGATGGCCCACGGAATGGCGAATTCCAACTTGGAGCTCGCCGTTGGGCGGAACGGCGGTTACGGCGGTCTCAACCCGATGGACGTGGGTTTGCCGATGGGTCTCGATTACAACAATGGGATCTCAAATGCCTTGCCGTTAATGTCGCCTTCCCGAATGGGGATGGCGGCTGGCGGTGGCGGCGGTGGTATCGATATCCCGTATGAAAAGAATGTGTTTTTAGAGATTGCGTTAGGTGCCATGGATGAACTGATGAAGCTCGGGCAGGCTAATAGCCCGCTCTGGATCGGAAACATGGAGAGCGGAGGTGAAGTTCTCGATTTAGACGAATATGTGCGGACTTTTCCTCTTTGTCTCGGGATGAAACCACATGGATATGTTTCCGAGGCTTCCAGGGCTAGCGGGATGGTGATGATCAACAGCTTGGCCCTTGTGGAGGCATTGCTCGATGCCGTATGTTAATTAATCTTTTTCGTGTTCATTTATTAATAACCGATGTTTATGTTAACCGTTTCTGATCGAAATCGTTTGTTTTATGCAGAATCGATGGAAGGATATGTTTCTTGGTATGATCGGGAGTAGCAATACGATTGAGGTGATTTCTGGTGGCACCGGGGATTCGAGAAACGGGGTTGTTCAACTCGTAAGGCTTTCTTTTCTTTCTTTTTTTCCGGTTTTCGTTTTGTTCCCAAATATCGCGATCGAAAAGATTAAATTTTTTTTTGGGTTACAGATGCAAGCGGAGATCCAATTGGTATCGCCTTTGGTACCGGCTCGTCAAATGCGGTTTCTCCGATTCTGCAGGCAGCAAGCGGAGGGCGTGTGGGCAGTAGTCGATTTGTCCGTTGATGCGGGACGGGAAGGATTCATTTCTCGGAGACTTCCGTCCGGTTGTATCATTCATGACATGCCTAATGGCTACTCCAAGGTTCGTAAAGTCTACTTTCTGTATGGGATATACTTGTTTTGTATCGTAACAATATTGCTCTAATTAAACGTCATAACTGACTGATTCATAACACTTAAACGAACCTGTTAACTTGTTGTAACATTTTTACATATGACATGCATAAAGATAATTTATTAAAATATTTAGACATATTTGATTACATGTTAGTTTGGAATTATGTTAATCGAGGTATGAATTTTATAGTATTAGTTGATTCTTTTACATGAAATTCTGCATCCCAATGAATATTGGAAACTTATATATATCATATTATATATTTATATATAGATAAATAGATAGATAGAGTTGAAGAAAATGAGCCTTGGAATGTTAGATTTATATATTTATATATAGCGCATTTGTTGGGCTTCCGTACTTGCCACTCCGTCTCTAGTGTTTGTTTATGGACCACGAGGCTACATATGGCCTGGATGTGGTCTGTTTTTGGCATCCTTTTCACCTTTCGAGATTATTAACTAAACAATAACATGTTATTTCTTTTATCTTTTTCTATTCCGATCGAAATGAAATCTTGAATCTTGAAACCGTAAATTAAATCAGTTAATGGACAATGCGACGTTCTAGATTTAGCATTAAATAAACATGTAGTTTGATTAGGACGACTAAAAACGAACAATGTTGGTTAATGGAAATGATCGTAAATATTGAAGTGTAATTAAACTACGCAGGTGATGTGGATCGAACATACGGAATACGACGAGAGTGTGGTTCACCATCAGTATCGCCCGCTGCTTAGATCGGGATTGGGGTTTGGTGCTCAAAAGTGGATTTCTACGCTCCAAAGGCATTGCGAGTGTGTAGCAACCATCATGTCGTCTGATGCCGCCATCGATGATAGTCCAGGTGGGTTCATATCAATTTTCTTAAAATCTAAATATTTATCGTTAAACCGTTACCCTTCAAGATGCACAAAAAAAGTTGGCCCGATCTGGATTTTTCAGGCCGGGCTTGGCCTTTTTTGTGCATCTATAGAAGTTGGCCTTTATTGCTAAGATTCATCGTTGTTGGCATAAAGTGCTAACGTTTTACGAGATCAAATTAGGTTTTTGAAAAGTGCTTATATGTTTTTGTTGAGTTAACAGTGTTATCTACGGGTGGTCGGAGGAGTTTAACGAGCCTTGCACAGCGAATGACGGCTAACTTTTGTGCCGGGGTTTGTGCGACGGGTGGTCACAAGTGGGAGGTGATTGGTAATGCAGCCGAAGCGGCTAAGATTATGATCCGTAAGAGCTTGAATAATCCTGGAGATCCTTCCGGAGCGGTTTTGAGCGCTACCATGTCCGTCTGGATGCCCATGCCACATCAAAGTTTATTCGCTTTGATGCTAAACGAAGATCTGAGGAGCCAATGGGACGTTTTGTCCCATGGCAGCGCAATGCAAAACATGATTCGGTTCTCCAAGGGTCAAGATCTCGGAAACCCGAATACCATCTCCCTTCTACGAGCCAATGTGAGTAATAACGTACTTAACTTTCGTTTTCCGTTTACTAGTTTACGAGCTCGTATTTGGTTTATGTTATGTTCATTAATGAAGATATAAACAAAATCGAACCTTATATTATATGTCGGTACTAGAAAAACAGCCACCTTTAGTTGCAAATTATACCTATTTGACTATGGTCAACTGCAATTGTCTTTGCTTTTGTTGAATTATATGCTAATAAATCTTCATGATCATTAATTGTTTATAACGAGTACAACATACATGGTAGAAAAGTCTTTGATTCTTTATTTGCAATAAATTTTCATAAATATTTGATTTTAATGTTTGAAATAGTGACAGAGTAATAAATTTGGTTTTACAGAATGCCTAGTATAAGGTTTAAAGGACAAAAAGTTATGTGCAAAATATATAATCGTGTTACAGGAAGTTGATAAAACGCTTTTAGGCTTCCTAACAAAGTTCATTAGGAAAATTTTGAAATAAAACGTCTTATTCGTCTTTTTACAAGACATCTTATAAAAGATGTGACTGTCTTGTAAAAAAGCTAGTTGGACAATTTATTTCAAAAAGGTACTAAAAAGACTTGTTATGACACCTTTATATAAGGGACACATAGTTTTTTGGGTCCATAAACTTAAGTCTTATAAAGGAGTCTATTGATTTGTTTCTCTCTTTGCATGTACAAGACTACGGGTGGTAACGCGAATCAGAACACGGTGCTGGTTCTTCAAGAAAGCACAACGGATGTGACGGGATCGCTCATAGTATACGCAGCCGTGGACGTCCAGTCGATCACGGTCGTGATGAATGGTGGGGATTCATCCTGTGTGGCCCTCCTGCCATCGGGGTTCGCCATTGTTCCCGACTGCGTGGCCGAATCGGGTGCGCCCGTTACAAAAGCCGGATCGGAAGGCGGGTCCCTTCTGACCGTCGGGTTCCAGATATTGGTGAACGATCTGCCGTCGTCCAAGCTCACGATGGAGTCGATCAACACGGTGATCAATCTCATATCTCGAACCATCCAAGGGATCAAGGAGGTGGTGCACTCTAATCCACAAGGAAGGCATGCAGCAGATCAGTAGCTCGATCGATCGACCGATGGTTGTGTTTCTGTTTGTGTTGATTTCTTATTTCATTGAAACTAGACCGATGGATGGTGTGGAGTTTTGTTTTTTAATTTGTAGGGAAGAGGAGAGTGGTTTGGGGTCGGGTTCGATCTCACGAACTTGGGTTTGAGTCAAGAACGAACCGCGGTGAGCACTTGTGGTTCGGGTATTGACTCAGTTGACCTGTGAGGTGAACCCAACCTTCTTGGCTTTCTCTTGTTTGTTGGTTTTGTTTGTATGCATGGAGTTGGGAACTTTCTGTCTCTTTGCATTGCTTCTTTAATTTCATCAAAAATTCTTGTGTGCATGTTTCACATTATTGGAACCTTAATGGGGTTTTGTTTTTCTTTCAAGTATGAAGGATACAAGAGATTGGATTGGTAGATTTGGTTTTGGTGATTCATAAATTCACATAATTTGATAAATTTATTTTTAAACTTACTATTGAAAATTCTTGTGTCCATGTCGACATATTTTCAATAGATAATTTGATATATATATATATATATATAGGGATTTGAACCAATATTTTGGTGTGAACTTGTGAACTTAACACCAAAATATTGGTTAACTTGTGAACTTACAACAAAATATTGGTTCACAAATTAAAGTCCCTCTATATATATATATATATATATATATATAGAGGAAGGGGTGGGTTCAAATGTGAACCACTTTTTGGTTGTGAACGTGAGGACAACCGAGAGCGCGACATGTGGCGGATTACTAGGCGCCACGTCAGATCCACAGCGGATGACTAGGCGCGATTCATGGGTGGGCATTGAATTAAAGAGGGGGACCACACTCAAAGCCACCACGTGTCGCGCTCTCGGTTGTCCTCACGTTCACAACCAAAAAGCGGTTCACATTTGAACTTTCCTCTATAGAGGAAAGTTCAAATGTGAACCACTTTTTGGTTATGAACGTGAGGACAACCGAGAGCGCGACATGTGGCGGATGACTAGGCGCCACGTCGGCTTTGAGTGTGGTCCCCCCCTTTTAATTCAATGCCCTCCCATGAATCGCGCCTAGTCATCCGACGTGGACCTTACGTGGCGCTTAGTCATCCGCCACGTGTCGCACTCTCGGTTGTCCTCACGTTCACAACCAAAAAGTGGTTCACATTTGAACCCACCCCTATATATATATATATATATATATAGAGGAAAAATCAAATACAAACCACTTTTTTTGTAAAAACTATAGGACTAATCTTAACCATCTATCTATTTACATCAATGGTTAATAATATAGATAACATTTTTTTGTAATTTTCCTACAACCCCATGTTCCTCACCTGATTATAACCCAAAAGGGCAAATTGGGTATTTTAACAACTCCCTATATCTTCTCCTACAAGCCAAACCCTAACCCCATTTCGCCACCACCTGCCGCCACCACCTGCCGCCACCACCTGCTGCCACCACCTGCCGCCACCTCCTGCCGCCACCACCTGCCGCCACCACCGCACCACCGTCGCACCACCACCACGTCGCACCACCAGATCTGAGTCGCACCACCATGTTTTCCCCCCAAATATTTCAAAATCTCCCACCACAAAACCCTATAAAAACCACCACTCTATTCCGCCATTAACAACAATCCAAAATCCTTCCATAATTCCTTCTATTCACCACTCATTCTGTAAATCCTTCATAGATATGGCAAGAACTAAGCAAACTGCTCGCAAATCCACCGGCGGAAAGGCGCCAAGGAAGCAGCTGGCAACAAAAGCCGCCAGGAAATCAGCTCCGGCGACCGGAGGAGTGAAAAAGCCACACAAATTCCGGCCAGGGACGGTGGCGCTGCGGGAGATCCGAAAGTACCAAAAGAGCACCGAGCTGCTCATCCGGAAGCTTCCGTTTCAGCGGTTGGTTCGAGAAATCGCTCAGGATTTCAATTTGGGGGGAAATTGGTTACCAAATCTTATTCTCTGGCTCACTTTTCTAGCTACTGTGTTTTTGCCTTATTTATTAATTTATAACTAAAGTTACATTTGTTTGTCTATTTTTGTTCATCTAGGTTAGAAATTTACATTTTCGTCTATTTTTAACAAAAGTGTATTTATATCTATTTATTTTTGTTTTGATGGTTTCAAACGATAACATCTTCATTTTGTAAAAAGACTAAAAAACTCTTGTCATATGTGATAATAGATGTGAAAGACTTTTTGCTTATGAATATGTAAATGTAACGGATATTGCGTTTTGTATTCATAAGGTGAATAACCTGCTGAATGAATTTATATAATTTTTATCTGGTCAATATGAATATTCATAAGGTGAATATGAATATTCATATGGTGAATATATAGTAAATATGATATGGTGAATATGAATATTCATATGGTGAATATGATGGTGAATTTATATAATTTTTTATCTGCTGAATATGAATATTCATAAGACGAATACGAATATTCAGAAGATGAATACGAATATTCATATGGTGAATATATGATGAATATGAATATTCCTATGGTGAATATGAATATTCATATGCTAAATATATGATGAATATGATATGGGAATATGAATATTCATATGGTGAATATGAATATTCATATGGCGAATATGAATATTCATATGGCGAATATGAATATTCATATATATATGATGAATATTCATATGGTGAATATGATAGTGAATATTCATATAATGAATAAACTGGAATTTTCAGATCAAAGGCTTAGATTATTCCTCAAGTTTTTACAAAAAAATTAATATATATATATATATTTTGTAAAAACCACATATTTTGTAAAAACCTCTTCTTTTGTAAAAACTTTAGGAATAATCTAAAATGACGATCATGCCCTTTTCAGATCAAGGGCTTAGATTAGTTCTAAAGTTTTTACAAAAAAATGGTTTTTAATTGTAGGCCCCTCTCTCTCTCTCTCTCTATATATATATATATATATATATATATATATATAGAGTCACCTTATTTTGAAAACTCATTAATTTATGGAAACTTTAGAAACCATGTTTTCCACCAATCATAATCCATTTTCTTGTTTATTTTTGGTTATTTTATTTATTTTATTTTTGTGATACTTAATTATAGGAATTGGTGGTTATAATTTTGAATTTTGCAATTAATCTTGTCCATTGATCCTTCTAATCAATGGTTTATATGAGTTTCCAAAGTTTCCACAAATTAATGAATTTTCAAAATAAGGTGACTCTGTTTATATAATATTTAAAATATAAGTATATAGTTTTGGTTTTCGAACGGATCTGGTGGCCAAAGATCAAACCTAACCCGAGCACGATATTCACCCAAAAGTTAGGTTTTGGTTTTTCAGATTTCGGGGTGTTTGGATTTTGCATAAATATCTTATTTTTGGTTCGGATTCAGGTTTGATTTTTGGATTAATCAAGTTTTACACACGGATAATACTAATCAGCTTCTCCGAAATGGAAAAAATAAAGATTTTAGACAATTTTTTACTCCAACAACTTACTCAAAATGGAAAAATTGGAGATTTTAGACAGTTTTTAACTTCAACAGTTTCTAAAATGAAAAAAATAGGAAAGAGCATGTAATTGATATCCCAAAAAATTATTACTAAACCAGGAAAAAGTTTTTATTTTTTATTTTTATTATAACTCACAAATGAAGAAACTTACAAATGAAATGTTTAAGTGAGCGAGAAAATATTTTATTAAATATAAACAATATTCTAATAAGATAATCAATAAGTTATCACTAAAATAGGAAATTTGTTGGCGGCTATGATAGTATCTTGTACATCGATGGCTCACTTTTTATAAGTAACGGGGAAGAGGACCGAAACATGTCACTGAAAGACTTTACTGAGACAAACATGGGTTGTCAAGAATGCAGAGGAGGTAGATGTGCAGTTTGTCAGATCTATTATGTATCGTACGTAAACGAAAGTTAGAGTCAATGGCTCTCTTAGGGTTCTCAATTGATCAAAATTTAGAAAACTAATCAATGGGTAAATAATAATAAGGTTCATTGATGAGTGTTTAAAGTATCTTAACAACTTCTACAAGATGGAGATAAAAGGGATTTTGGACAATTTTTGACCCTAACAAACTTTTAAAATTTTTCAAAAATGGAAAAAGTAGAAGAGATGGTGCAAAAATCTCCAAATTTGGAGAACTCTAAAAAAAAATGGTTTCGTGAGTGAGAGAGAAATGGTTTTTTATTTATATTCAACAAATCTTCAATATTTATTCATCACTATGAGTCTTATGATATTCATCATTAATACACATTTTTAGTATAACATTCATCATTAATACACATTTTTACTATAACATTCATAACATTCATAATAAATATGTATACATATTATTCATCATGAATATTCATATATGTTCAAATGTATACAATAATATTTCGACATTCTTACATCTTCATGTGATATTCATCATAAATATTTTATGTATGATCACATGTATGCATTAATTTTTTAGTATTTAAATTAATGACATTTATATTAATTTGCACAATAATATTCATCTTGCATTTACTTATTATTCATCATGAATATACTACAAGTTTTTTTACTCTATATACTCTATTTTTTTCTTTATTGGATTATAAATTGTTCTACATACGTGAAAGTGGTATGTTATGGTTTAACACAAACAAACACACAATAAAATAATCAATAGATTCTTAGTCGATCTCAATAAAAAACGAAGGTGTTAGGTTATGATTCTAACACACAACCACACATCAAGATTCTTGATTATGTATGTAGATTCTTGATTATTGATTATTCTTGATTGATCTCGATGTGTTATTGATTAGCCTCGGTTAGTGTTGATTGGTCCCGACGGTTTCTTGATTGATTTTGATGTGTCCTTGATTGGCCATGATGGGTTTTTGAACCGTCTCAACAAAAATTGAGGCTATGATTTTATACACAAACAAATAACAAATCAATCGATAGCTTCTTGATGGAAAATGAATGTGATAGGTGTTAGGTCTCAAAAGAAGATAGGCTTATCTACAGAGAATTCTAGAAGGGATGGGGGTTGAATACAATTCTTCAAAATATAAACACAGAGATATACTTTTTAAATTCTTTTATTGAAACTTCACTAAGAATTACACTTAGTACATATAGAACACATAGAACTAGATTGTTACGGAATACAAATAACTAACAGCAACTTGAAACAATCCTAACACTTAGAGAGAATAAATAACACTACTTAAAACACTTAGTAAAAGTATGAACTTTGGTAGTAGAGAGAACTCTGATGATTTCAACTTCTGTAAAAGAGAAGGCTTGAAAGGGTTTCTATGCAAGGTGCATGGTGTCTTCTATTTATATTCCCATATGCATTGATGGCATGGGACACTTGTCATCTTGTCACTGGAAAAAGCACTTTTGGTAGTGCAGACAAATGGATCCTTGTTGACTCTTTTTTCAGAATAACAATCCTTTGTGAATAAGGTAGTCTTCCAACAAAGCTATTTTGTAGCTAAAGAGATCTTAACAAAAAAAATAAGGGATGTCTTTATTAATAAATTAAAGATATTGGTATCAAAGGACAACCCATACTTTTATTTAAGGGATAAATACATTCCCCACAAGAGGACAAGCATGACATCATCACAAAGATAAGTGTGTCATTTTTTATGAAGACCAAATCGACAGAGAGCCTGAGCCGATTTGGGAGCCTCAAATCGGTAGGCAGGAAGATGAAGAAATCCTTAAGGGAAATCTTCAAGGAAGTCAATCTTCAAAGGAGATAGATCGATAGGCAGAGAGGCTTCAAGGAAGTCTTCAAGGGAAGTCATCAAGGAGTCTTTAAGCAATCTTTAAAAGAATATTTCAAGGAATCTTCCAATGAATCTTTCAAGAAGTCTTCCAAGAGATTTTTAAGATGATCAGCAGAGAGGTCTTCAACTTGAATATTTACAAGAAAATCTTCAAGGAATCTTCCAAGGAATATTCAATTAATCTTCCAAGAAAGGCTTTTATAAAAGTCTTCAAGATAGTCTTCCCTTACAGATCGGTACAAAGGTTTGCCTGACAGAAATATGTTGATAACTCAGTTTAAATCTTGAACTTCATTTCTGATCCGCTCATTGATGAGTCAAGTTGATATAGGCTAAATTCACCGATCTTTACGAGGAACCTGAGTTATCTAAGAATCCCAAAATATGTATTCTATGCATATGAGTGGATCAGAGGACATCTTCAAATTTTGTCCCAACAATAGGGTATGGATTAACACACATAAACATGCACCAAGTTAATGAATGGATTCCGGACCATTCTCGATTTGTCTCGATGGCTGTTGGGTTACGGTGATAAAAGATATTGTCTTACGACGTTGAGTAAGATGATGTCGAGTTACAAACTTTTTGATGTAATTTGTTTGATTAAAATATTAGTAATTTATAAGAAGATTTATTTTAATCTTTAAAGAGGTAAAAAAGATTAACTAAAAACGAAAATAAAAAGTGAAATAAGGTATACATGAGATTGAAATTAATTTTTTTTCTTATATTTCTAATCACCTTAATTATAGTTTTAACTAATTATATATATATATATATGTATGTATATATAGAGGAAAGTTCAAATGTGAACTCAATTTTGGTTATGAACATAAGGATTAATCTCAGCCACTCATCCGGTCAATAAAGGCGGCTTTGACCGGGTCCCCTGCTTTAATAATCTCCACCCTCCCATGAATCGCGTCAATCCTCCGTGATCGCGTCCACCGTAACCGAAACGTGTGACTGAGATTCGTCCTTACGTTCACATCCAAAATTGAGTTCACATTTGAACCTAACCCTATAGATATATGTATATGTATGTATATGTATATATACAGGGTCAGGTTTAAATGTGAACTCATATTTCTTTGTGAACGTGACGATAATCGAGATCGCACCACGTGGCATATTCAGTTTTAATATTCATGTATTATTCAAACTGAATAACATTGAAGGTAGTGTTAATAGAACTATCTTCACCAAAATGTATCCAACTATACCCGTATTCCTATTGTGTGTATCCAACTTCAAAATGGGTTATTGTGTGTACTAAACTTTCAATTTGGTTTAGTGTGTGTACCGGTTTACCTGATAACCTGCTGATGCTGATGTGTATCAGGTAATTTCTCCGGCGACACCCTTCTCCGGCGACACCCTTCTCCGGCCACCACCACCATCACCAAACCCACCACCAACACCGCCACCATGTCCACCACCACAGCCACCACTACCATCACCAAACCCACCACCAACCCGACGATCCAGACGAAGATTCCGACGACGACCGCCGCCAAACCCACCGCTGCAACTACCACCATCAACCATCACCCCTGGTTCTAATCTGATTCTGATCTGATTTGATTTTGCATTCGATCAATTAGGGTTCGTATATTGAAATTAGGGTTCTTGGTAAATTTGGGATTTTTTTCAAATCAAATTTGGGGTGTTGGTGGTGGCTGTGGTGGTGGAGATGGTGATGGTGGTGGCAATGGTGGTGGTGGTGGTGGGTTTGGTGATGTGGTGGTGGAGATGGTAATGGTGGTGGCGGTGTTGGTGGTGGGTTTGGTGATGGTGGTTGTGGGTTTGGTGATGGTGGTGGTGGCTGTGGTGGTGGAGATGGTGATGGTGGTGGCGTTGTTGGTGTTGGTGGTGGGTTTGGTGATAGTGGTGGTGGCTGTGGTGGTGGCTGTGGTGGTGGAGATGGTGGCGGTGTTGGTGGTGGGTTTGGTGATGGTGGTGGTGGCTGTGGTGGTGAAGATGGTGATGGTGGTGGGTTTGGTGATGGTGGTGATGGCTGTGGTGGTGGAGATGTTGGCGGTGTTGGTTGTGGGTTTGTGATGGTGGTGGTGGCTGTGGTGGTGGAGATGGTGGCTGTGGTGGTGGTGGTGGCCGGAGAAGGGAGTCGCCGGAGAAGAAGATGACCGGCTACCCTTTCAGCAGGTAAAATGGGTGACGAAATAACCCAAATTGAAAGTTTAGTACACACAATAACCCATTTTGAAATTGGATACACACAATAGGAATACGGGTATAGTTGGATACATTTTGGTGAAGATAGTCCTTCAAAATAAATAACACCGAAGACGGTGTTATTTAGTTTGGACAATACATAACTATTCTAATTGAATATGTCACATGACGTGATTTTGTTGGTCCTCACATTTACAATAAAAGATGAGTTCACATTTATTACATATATATATATATAATAAACATTTGACATATTACAATAAAAGATCTCTCTCTCTCTCTCTCTATATATATATATATATATATATTTTAAGATATAGAATCTTGCTACCCCTTTATTATAATCTTTATTATAAACATTTATGTTTTCTTCAAAATCTTGATTTACAATATGGAATATAACACGAACCTGACACGAAAATAAAAGGGTTTGAATTGGGGGTTTTGACCCGTTAACTCGTTTATTTCGTGGGTCGTGTTTGGGTTGGTATATGGATTTGCGAGTCAAGCCGTGAACCTGATTAGCATATTATATTTTATTATGGCTTTTGAGTATCATCTTTTCAATTTCAATTTAACGCCTTATAAATCAGTAAATTGAATTTTATTTTGGTTGTGTGTTTGAAGTTTTGAAGTATATTGTATTTGATCCGACAACCCGTTTATGACTCGCCAACCTGTTTATAGCATGTCAACCCACTTATGACCCGTCAACCCATATAGTTAAATGAGCTATGCAGGTTGTGCTCGGGTTAACGGGTCACGGATTAGAGTTGAATATTTCGACACGATTAGTTAAACGGCCGTGTCTGGATTGAGTCTTTTTGACCCGCCAACCCGAACACGACACAATTGTCACCCTTACCTATGTTTTCTTATTTATACTTGCGTATTTGAAAATCTTAGGATATCGTGTTTTGAATAGTCCATCAAATTATAACATTTTACCTTCATTTTTTGTATAACCTAGCAACCCGTCTATATATATAAGAAGAAAAAGAGAGAGAGAAATAAAGGTTCAAAGGGAAAACACGATAATTGTAAAAAAATATCACACATACCTTCTTTTTTATTTGTAAATAATCCCATATTATTCAATTATATTAATAGCAAGTCTACTCATAACCCTAATTTTCAAAACCACCATCGCCGTCACTTTCTTCTTCGACTGTAGGTGTTGGTGGGCGACCCGGAGTACCTCTTCTTTTTCATCCTTCTTTCTTTATTCTTCTGCTTTAATGTTTTGGTGTGATTTCAGAGTTTTTGGTCGAGTTCTTTTATTGTGTTGAGTCATTGAACGAATCGAGTTAAAAATGAGGTTATTGGTTCAGATTTGGTTTATAGTTTGTCGA